>QVIK01000768.1:0-23177 GCA_003957845.1 Oidium heveae | reverse complement strand
TGTTCTATCTAAAGAGAAAAGGTTTTTGTTTACAAACCAAAAGTAAATAAATAAGCTGCGTCACTAAGCGAATTATTACATAAGCATAAAAGGGCTAGAGCCGGATAATTCCGGATCTAATCACCAGGGCAACAGCCCGTAACAATTAGCTTTGAATTCGCCGTATTAATCTATTGTAAGACTGCGTCGAAAGATCCTTGTATATCAAGTGTAACCAGTATAGCAGCCCAGCCTTGCGATCTTACTTCCTCTATATTATGCACTACACAGGAGACGAGATCTGTTGCTGATTGTTTAGACAATGGTCAGAATTTTTGCTGACCAACAATATCAAAAATAATAAAAATAATGGGGCATTCTTTTTGTTATTAGACTCTCTAAACCTTTCCCGAGACACGATAGAAGAGATGTTGGTCTCCATCCCTATATCGAAAATGGGTCACGCTTAGGCTTTGGGAGAAAAACAACTTCTGCAAATTTAAAGCAGGCAGGATGGTAGCCAAGGAAGCAAGCACAAAAAATTTGAGTAACGAGAGATCCTATACTGGTCTAACAGAGTGCAGGTAGTTCAACTGAAATTCAAGCCGCTCCCAGGCTAGTATTTATGCAACCGATCGTGTAGGCCCGCAACTCAGATTCTGTCAGATCATACGACCATGGGATACGCTTTTTTCTTGAAAGCATACAAGAAGGAATGTCATCGGATGCAGAGAATCATGCGTGGAGGCTGTCAGGTAAAATAATTGCACGTTCTGTTTGGTCTGATATAAATTTTCCTTCATATTAAAGGGGAGGAGTACTATTGGCTTGCACGGGGCTGCCCATCTCATCAGTTTCAATACATCATGAGATGATTTCATTCACCCTATGTAATGTTTCCATTGATTTGTCTTTACCAAAGAAACAATGTTTCTGAAGATTTTTGCCCGTGTAATGCGTTCGGGATCCTCCAGCGCCTGTCAGTAATCCAAGTGGGCCAGTTTGCATTCAAGTGTCCACCAAGGTGTACTTCTTGTACGTTGCCTGTTGGGACCCTTGCCAACTGCTTTCAATATGTTTCCTAGAGCCCACAATATTTCTCGAGCGAAATGTTTTGTCTATTCCAGTTTGTTTGAAACTGCCTCTCGTATTCTAACAGGAGATAGTTTTCACCATTCATGATTTTGTGGGAGGCAAACAAAGCGTCTTTTGTCGGAACCTAAAATTGCGGTCTTATTCGTGGGTGACTACCGCTGTGAAGCTGTAGTCGAAGGAACAGCTTGTGTTTTATCGCCTAAAAATTATCTTGGCATATCTTGATTACTTGTTTGGAATTGACAAATATACTATCTATACGACTTATCATAGTTGTGTATATCAGAAGAAGTGCATGCCAGGCTCGCTCACAACACTGTCAGATCGCAATAACTTCAGCTAGTAACTCTGGACGGAAAGCGTAATCGCTTGGAACCTTTACTAAAAACCCATAAATCTAATTTTAGTAAAGACGTGAGAAAGGATTCATCAATGTGGGGTATCAAGGTTACCAGAGCAACTAATACAGCATCAATGGCTGAAGGTTAGTAAATTCTTCTCGATAATCTGCCCAAGACGTCCCATGGAGGATTTTTCTCCGTAACTTCAAAATGTCCACCAGTGTCTAGAGCTATCCTCTTTCAAGTTATAAATCTTCAGTAAACTTAATAAAATTCTTATAAATTTAGTGTAGTGGTGATAAAAGCCACATCAGTTNATGGCTGAAGGTTAGTAAATTCTTCTCGATAATCTGCCCAAGACGTCCCATGGAGGATTTTTCTCCGTAACTTCAAAATGTCCACCAGTGTCTAGAGCTATCCTCTTTCAAGTTATAAATCTTCAGTAAACTTAATAAAATTCTTATAAATTTAGTGTAGTGGTGATAAAAGCCACATCAGTTATTCTCTGTGGCATAAATTAGGGTTCCATTCTAGTGTTTGGTATAATGAGTGCCTCAGGTTTCTGGGGACATTAGCCCTAGCGTCCTTTACCAGTTTATAATTTATATAGACGTAAAATACAAAACAGAAAAACAAACATGATGAAGAATCAAGTTCGCTAATAAATTCCCGCTCGCGTAATATATAAGAGGAAAATTTGAAGTACTGAAGAACAGATAGGTATGCTGAGCGTGATTATTGCTAGGGGATATTGAGTTGTTATTTAATTTCCACGCTAGTAAGCAATCGTTATGATTACTAAAAATATTCATGTGACGTCGTAGTGGCGCTATTATGTTGAGGATTTAAGGGTTTTATGGGTTTTTAGCGGTTCCCTATTAATGTCATTTCTAAAATTTCAAATTCTTTGTTGTGATGCATGGGTATGTTAAGAAGGCACATATATATATTTGTATCCAAATTGGAAATAATCTCATCGATCTATCACATGATCCACACAGAAACCTATGTGCATTAAGGAACCATGGCTTATCAGCCACAGGGTCGATAATAATGGATTCCATGCGTGTTTTCATCAATAAAATCCACGTGGACCTTTTTGAATTCGATATGTACTTCCAAGTCAGAAAAATAAGTCAATTATTTTACATAGGAATTAAGATATTTCGTTTTTTTTGGAGATTCAACGCTAAGCTGATGCTTGAACGTCGCCATACTGCCACGGGAACATCAAATTAGAAATCCTACGTAGTAGCCGCGTAAGTTCGGGACTGTCATGCATAAACTTGAAAAGAATACGAATAGCAATTAGCCTTCTCATGATAAAACATTGGTGATATACCGAAAAGAAACGTGTGGAAATAATCTTTATTGTTATTGCTCAGTATCCAATGACGAAATATCTTCTGTTATATAGAGCTTGGATCCTTTTTGCTCCTTTTTTTCTTCCTCGAGGACTGTACGATGGACTTTTTCTTAAAAAGGGAAGATCTTTATGAGCAAATTCGACCTAGTGTAGAATTTAATATGGATTTTATAGTTCGACAAAGAAATCGATAGTTTAGGAACTATCAAATAAGAAATTAAATAGAACTAATGAGCTACAAGGAATTTTATTTAATTAAGTGCGAGATATTTAGGCGAGTCATACCCATATCCTCACCTCGCTTAAAAGTATGGATAAGCTGGAGCTAGCAGCAATATTTATGCTCTTACTGCTATATATCTCAAAACAGTCCCGCCTCCAGCGAATGATCGACCCGATCTTCTCATGCTGTACCAATTAGATGGAGATTAAAATCTTTCATAACCATTTTTCTGGGGTTAAAGTGTGAAAAATAGCGACTTCAGCGTCATTTTTATCAAAGTGGTTAGCGGTGACCCATTCTTTTATCCTGTCGTTCATTAATACATGGTATTCTAAACAATTGTTTTTAGTCTAGAGTCAATAATTTTAATTAAAAGTTTGTGTGTCTCGATGTTTACCAGCCATTCCGTACCATAATCCTGCGTATTAGGGTTTTAAGATATATCTTATATGTTTGATTTGTAACATTCATAATTACTTTGAAAGATCCCACGTGCCTTTCAGTGAGTTCTTTTTCTGGCGGCAGACATGTGCTAGAGCTGTCTAGTCCCGAATTTTTTGGCCATATTTGACTCGTTTATTAAGTCTCTTTATAATAATCAGATTATTATAAATTTAGAAAGCAGTTCAAGTTATTAGTATATTTTAGAGAGTATTTAAAGAACAGTAGAGATAAGAAAGTGCTGTGCTGGGGTATTGAGAGCCCCAGACAGAAAGAGGATTTCAATGTCGATTTTTTTCTGCTGTTGTACATTCTTTTTAATAAGAGCATTCGAGCCTATGGGCTCTGATCAGATTTTGACAAAGAGGCTTTGTGAATTAATAATTTTATAACCATTTTGAAGCTTTATTTTGATAGGATCACCTAAATTTGCCGGCTTACCTGAGCCAGCCTAAACCAAATTTAACGATCCCTTGTAAGCTTTTCGAAATTTTTTGACTTCGGAAGCATGTAAGGCGTTCCATTCATTACATTAAATGATTATGAATCGCTTAGGACATGGATTGTAAAATGATAGTTTGACGAGTCATCAATGCCTAAAGAAGGTTCCAAAGAACTTTTGGGTGGGTTCTCACTTAGGGCCTGTTCTCATGTTCACGTGAAAATTGTGACTAGAGTGTGGGGTAACGGGATCTACAAGGTGTGGGTATGCGATTTATTGATTCCCCTTAAACGGTGAGCGAGAGTTGTTCCGAATCGCGGAAGGAGAAAAATTCAGTATCGGCCTTCTTATTTCTGAATTTTCTTAGTTGAATTTGAACTAAAGCCCAACCTACCATTCATTGCTGAATGTCTCACCTCCTTTAAGATTTGAAAGCCAACTTCACTCATCCCTTCATTATCAATATCCTCTTTCTCATCTGTAGTTAAAACTCTTCCACCAAGTTCAACATCGCTGGCGGCTACCTTGTATTGTAATGCTTTAAGACCTTCCTTGATCAAGTCTTCTGTTATGCCTAGACATCGCTTTATACTTAGATTTACTTCCTGACTGCTTGCCAGCAGTTTCTGATGCTTGGCAAGATCTAGCTGAAGCCTCTTTTCGTCACGTTTTCGATGCCATAAATCACTCTTTGAGACTGTACGAGAGCCACGAGAACTGCTATCAGAATTTTCATCCTCGGAAATTTCTTCCACGTAATCTAATTCACTATCCTCATCTTCATCTGCACTAAGTTCCGATGCAAGTGTTTTGTCATCATCTCCACTTGAAAGCATCTGGTTTGTAGGGGGTTTGACAATAGATAAGCGACCTGATCGACTGAGTCTTCTATAGCGCCTTAATTCAGCTGTTTGCTTTCTCATCTCACGCTCCAAAGTCCTGTTGATAGCTGCAAGAGATGAGTTTGTAATTTCTAAATCTAAAACCTTCCTCTCTCTTCTTGCATTTGCAGCCAGCTCATTTAGTTGCTGAAGAGTTTCCCTAACCTCAACGGGACTCTGAGATCCGCTTATAGTTTGAGAACCGATTATACTCTCAGGTGTTGATAAAGAAGAAGAAGTTAGATTTGAGAGGCTAGACATAGTATCTACAGGTCGCGTCTTATCAATACTTTTGGAAATTGATGAATTAAAACCTGTTTCATCAGGATGAAGCGGACCTCTAGGAGTAGCTGCTAAAGATTTATAAGAAAATAAACTAGTTTCTTGGAGTATAATTGATTCACTTCCAAGCTCACCTTTATGACTGGAGATTAGTTGGGAATTTTGTTCATATGGTAAATGAGGAGGCGATGAGACGTATTGATTAAGTTTTGAGGGCGAGGCAGACCTAGGCTGTGTAGTTGGAAACAACGTCAATGGTGACTGTTTTCCTTGTTTCTTTGAAGTGGTGACTCGAGATGAGCTAGAGTGTGCAGAGCTCGGTCGTGAAGGTGTAAATTGATTGGCAGATGAAAAAGACAAGTCCGGCGTGCCATTAGCATGATAAAATATAGGATGGGTTTTATCTTCATTAGCCATTGACCCTATTGAAGATCCTGATGGGTATTTTGAATGTGAAATCTTCCTTGAATCTTGGTTAGTATATAATATTGTTGATGAGTTATTTTTAGAAATCTGAGATTTAGAATTAGAAACTATTGATTTCACTTCATTGGCAAAGAAGAACTTAGAGTCTTTCCCTGTATCTGTAGGACTTTTCATGTTTCCATTGTCAAAAGAGTGTGCAAATGAGACTGTAGGTCTTCTAATATACTCCCGGTCGCTCCCCATATTTTCAAGGTCAGATCCAAAGTCTGTTGTCTGTGACGGAACGAATACATTATCTTGAACAGGATTTGAGACATCATTGTAAATGGTTAATGGTGTTGAGCTAGCACTATTCACTCGAGACTTTCTTGATTCTGACCTAGGCGTAACGTTATTCAAAAATGCCGAGACAGGTGCTGATCTATTTTCATCTCTCGATTTTACTGAAATAGCCGGTGAAAGAGCTCGTCGTGTAAAGGGGCTTGTCCCAGTTATCGAGACAGAACTGGCAATTCGTGGTGTTAATGGTGCTCGATTTTTTAAGGCTTTCGAAGAGCGACTTAAATTAGACGTAGGAAACTGTTCTGAGTTCTGGTTTTGCTTGTCGCATGGTCCCATTTTCCTATCTGTACCCTTTGTTATTGTCGAAGCCTTGAGGGGCGCCCTCATCTTCGCATTTTTGTCTCGCGGCTGCAAGGGAAACCGATAATTAGATAAAGGTGGTCGTCGGGCTCTTACTTCATCGGTTAAAGATGGGAGTTGTTTGTTTGGATTAGGATGGTCTGGTCCAAATATTGGAGCTGAGTCCTTAGCAGCCAAAATTGCGGCTCTCATGGCCGCCATTTCGCCAGTCAGATTATGGGTTAGCGCAAATTACGTAGCCTTGATACTACTATTCCATTTGAACGAGCGAAAGTCAACGATATCAATAAATAAAAAGAACCAAAAGAATGTCAAAATAAAACTTTACTAACACCAGTACTTGGAGCGGGCTCTTTACTAAAATATCTAAAATTTGAAAATGACTATAGACCCATTATAGCACAGCTGAGGATTCAGTGCCTACGGGATGAAATGAGGTTCATGCAAAACACGACTCGATATAAGCTTACTCATCATCAAAACAATAGTTCAAATTGACAAGTTCAAAACAGAAACAGATCCGCTTCAGCAATTTTATCCATGGTTTTATTTGGGATATCAATTTTTATCGCTTCCATCTCGTTGCTATGCCTCAGACATCTCCCACGAGCTTGGTTTTTTTTAGTATGGCCAAGAGGAAAGGATAACAATTCAGCAAATAAATACAACCAAAATATTACTGTGAAAAAAATGTCAAAGCATGAGAAAGATGAGACCATTGACTTTGAAAAAAATCAAAATCTAATTTCAAGGAACGTTGTAAATCAATTTAAGTCTGATAAAGAGACCAGTATGGAGGAGGACGAAATTTCAGATGTTAAAGCCATGCCACCACCTCCCCTTTTATCAAAAAAGAATACTCCATCATCAGTTAACAAAACATTTATAAAGACTAGAAATGATATTTTAAGTCCAGAATTAAATCATGAAATTTCCAATCATGGTAGGCAGAGCCGAAACCAATCTAATGTTTTAACTCCCTTATCACCTCCCAAAGACAAGGCAATACCTAATAGAAAGTCCTCATTTACTCTTAAGCCTCCATCTATGTCCAGTCTTTCTCCATTACCAAACCGAATTTCTAACGGACTATCTTCAACCTCCGTCAGATCCACACCACAAGTTAAGTCGGCTAAAAAAATAATGTTAAAACCAGGCCATTCACCCTTAGATTGGGCACGATTATCTTCTTCGTCTATCAATCTCTCTGGTCTCCCCCCCGGAGCCTCTTATATTAAAGTTCCACCTTCGTTATTAAAACAGCACACTGGTCGCAAGGGCAAAGATGCCTGGACCGTCTTGGGAAATAAAGTGTACAATATAACACCATATTTGCCTTTTCATCCGGGTGGAGAGCCTGAATTACTCCGAAGTGCAGGTCGTGATGGCACAAAATTATTTACAGAAGTACATCCATGGGTTAATTGGGAAGGGATGCTCAGCGCTTGTTTAGTTGGAATAGCTGTTGATGAACACGAAGTAAATATTGAGAGTAGTATGCATGACATTGATTAAATATGAGATATGAGTTTTAAAATAAGTAGTAATACGCCATGTACTTCGACATTAATCATAAGAGTCTTAACACATATGATACATGTATGAAATAAAAAAAATTTACAGGCCAATATATGTTATCTACCATAGACTTCTAAATCTCCCGCCCTCAGATGAAAGCAATGGGGTAAAGACAAAATTACACCATAGTGCCTGCAATGCCTACAATGAAGATAAATGATTTGCATATCAATCTAGTTACTAACTCTGGTCACTTTTTCTTGAACCTAAATTTAAGCTCATCGTCACTATCACAATCATCATCTTCACTTTCTTCTCTAGTGGTCTTTATCGACATGAGCCGAGGCTTTTTAGCTATAGATGTTTGATCATCATCATGATCTCCATTTGATGTGTGAATAGCAGATCTCTTACGGCTAATAATAGCAGCAGTAGTACTAATAGTGGTAGAATAGTGGCTTGTTGATACAGATTGGTTACCTCGTGAGATATTTAAAAAGCGTGAATCACTCGGAGAATTTGTTGTAGGAGATAAAGTCGAGATAGATCTTACAGTAGTATTGCCCGAAGATTGTAGACGCGATTTAATCGAAGAGGGGTCGGTAGATTCATGATGTGCTTGTGGCCTATTAATTTCTCCCAAGAAATCATCAAATATCCCATAATTTCTTTTTTTAACTTCTTCAAGTTGAACAATAACCCTCTCTGAAACTCTTTTAGCGGCTCCAAATCGCCTGAATTTTTTGAAATTTTTTCTACCATTCCAGGAATTATTCCACCGATCACCATCTTCCAGTCTTTTTCGTTCGATTCGTTTAGGCATTTTTACTTGCACTTCCTCTATTTGAATCTTATTACGAATTTCTGCAACCTCAAGGCTATCTAATTCTAAACAAACTGCTTCATGTTCAGCTTTAGCTAGTGACTCTGATGTGGCTTTATCAAGGTCGAGTTTTCGTTGAAACATTTCTTCAACTTCAGCATCTATATCAACAGGTTTTTTCTTAGGAACATGTCTTAGAAGTTTTGACACTTTACTCTCTTTTTTTTCAAGAATGTCAGTAGCCTTAAGCGTTTCTTTAGTTTTTGATTCTGGAACTTCTACTTGTTTTGACGCTTCCTCGCTATCTAGGCGTCTACGCTTGGATTGAGGAGAAGGAATAACTGATATCAACGTGTTTTCAATATTACCGATTTCTTCAAAGTTGGGGAAAGCTTTCCTCTTTTGTCCAATTAGATCTCGAGTACTAATTTCAGAGACATGATTGACATCTTGTGAGACAAATAGACCCTGTGATTGAGAAGCGCTTGCTTCAGGAACTGTATTAATGGCTGATGTTGAGTTTAATTCCACGAAGCTGCTAGAAGGCCCAAGAAGTGGCCCGGAAAAATCATCATCGAAGCCTGTGAATTTAGGGCGAGCAGTTCTCCGTAGTCTACCACGATGAGGGGCAGGTTCTGGTTCAGGTTCTTTATTTGATGAAGGATTTAGGAACTTTGAATGAGAGGCTAGAGCTATTAATTATTATAAATTCTTGAGACGTTAAGGTCCAACGGTAAACTAACTTTGGAGGGTAGGCGATTTGACCGGCGATTCAATAGATTTTAAGCCTTCATTTTGGAGTTGACGCCAAAGAGAACTTGCATCATTTGCCAAAATAGCATCTAGAAATTCATTCTGTTCAATGAGCCGGTAATTGAGTTTTATGGAAACTTCTTTACCGAAATCTATATACCACTGTAGATCTGATCCTTTGGCTGGATTGTATCTCACAACAACAATCTTTTTACCTATTTTTTTATCATCTGACTCCTCGATTTTTTTTTCAATGGCCATTTCATTCAAAAATTTGACAAATTCTGCAGCGGTCGTTTGATTTGGGTCTACTACCTTAAGTTTAGCTTCACCACATCCTGCTGTAATTGGGAGGAGCAAATTTTGATATTGTCTTTCTTCGTAAAAGACAAAAACATAGCCCTTGAACACATTTTTGCGTAATTCGTTCGGTAAATACGCAACTTCGTTTCGTTGTGTTGGCTCATCCCCTTTAGGAGGCAGGTACTGAATTGGATCAGGAAACTCTCCTTCAAAATCAACTTCCAAGGGAGATTTTGTTTCATCTTTTTGAGATGTTGCTTCAATTAGTGCTTTAATAAATGTATCATTGTGTACAATAAACTTGCCATCAATTAAAGCTTGAAGACCCTTGGCAGTATTACGTTTCTTAGCTACAACATGGGTTGTATTATCATGGTCATATTTCTCTAATACCTTAATATCAAGAGGATAAAATAATTTGTAGAGATTGGCGTAAGGTCTTGCCTTATCTTCCTTGGTTGAGAAGGAGAACGTTAGGGTTACAGGAATCCAGTTGATGCTGATATTTCAGTTAGTTATTTAAACCTGAGCTTGGAAGTAAATAAGAAGAATACAAGTAGCTTTTATCATATCGTCCGAATAGAATATAATTTTTTTCCTTTTTTAGTTCTACAGTCTGACCTCTGATCTGTTTACCATTGAGTAAAGTACCAATCTTAGTATCGAAATCTTGAATAGTTATCTTAGATCGTATCTGAGGGTTACACTAAAATTCCCCCTATTTTAATAATTTTTTTGTTTCAATCAGGGAGAGAGAAAGTAGTAATATCTTTTGATGTGAAAGGCAAAGAAGAAATATGAACGCCTTACACAATCTTCAATGCTTGGCTGACTTAGTTCAATAGCTAGATGTTTTCGAGAGATCGTCTTGTGTGATAAAACGATAACATCACCTGGTGAAGCGACAAATGATTAATAAGTAGAGCAGAAATTAGGGACCTAGTTTCTATACCGATATCATCGTGTTTGGTGCGTCCGAAGACAAACTTCTTTCCTGGACGCATCCATAGCTTTTTTCCTTTACAAGGAAAATTACAAGTCAGCAGATAGTTTGTCTTTGGATTTTGTGGCCTGCTCCTGTGAAACAATTTTGATGATATTTTGTTTTTATACCTTTCAAGTCATCACCCGAGCATTCGAGAACCCACATGACAAAATTAAATCTTCATCCTCTTATTAATTTAAGAGTTGCGATTAAGATCTTGCAGACAAGATACGCGTCGTGGTTATTGATTGTTGCTTGTTTGAGGTGCTTATCATCACATGATACTACGTAATTCAGGAACTTCCCTTAATGCACCCTGGAAATCTTTGTACTCACGTGAGTGATTGACAAAAACGATCCAAAAATTATAATTAGCGTGCGATAATTGAAGGGGACCCATGTAAACAACGAACTAGCTCATTATGAAATAAAATATGGAGTTGGTTGCATCTCTTACAAATTACTTGGAGAATTTAACCAGTGCTCCAGCTCAATTTCACTTCACTAACAACCTACCCTACAGCATATTTTTAAAAAAAAGACCAAATACTTTCATGCTCTCTTAAATGGGAAGCCATTAACAAATAATAATTCCATCTACTACAGTAGCATATTGCTTCAAACTCTTGAATTTTTTGTTATTATGTCATTAGGTCTCCTAATAAAACTCCAGCCCCAATAAAGTTTTTTAATAAAAGTAAATTATTTTGTACCAAGTCGACTATTAATTTATCTATCTACATGCAACTTAATAGGTATATATTGAACTATAGATACTAATCAAAGGTGTGTAGCTACATCGGTTACTAGAAAGCACCACTGGTCAGATATGTAAGGTGGAGCCCCTTTTCCGAAGGGGTATTTATGTACTAAATTCATAGTTAGCCCTTTATGAACTTGTATGATATATAGGCCCCTCTCAACCTAATAAAACCTTGTAGCAGGATGTCTGTACCGAGCCCATGTCTCTTGCATGGTTCGTTTTCTTTTTAGTTGTCCGGTTTCTACTAGAAGTATTCTGTCATTTGAAAGGTTTTGACTACTTTTGAGTTATACTCCGAGAAATTTGACGTTACCAGTATTTTTCTGCTCCTCTAGTAAATTTCCAATAGCTAGTTTATCTGATACACCATCTTCGTTATCGACTTCTCATCATCACTTATAACCGACGCTTCTTCGTTTTCGTCCTCGGACTCAACATCATTAGCTTCTTTTCAGAGTTACCATCAGATCCAGAGCTATTAAGACTAGGATCATCATCGAATATTTGATCACTATTTTCAGCGAGTACATAACTACCTTATATCCTATGCTCTAGCGGACATTAAGTTGCTTTCCAACCCAGAATGGCCAACGTCTTTTATAACGGACCCCCCCGAAAATAGTACGGGATTCGAAAGGTCCTCAAAGCAATATAAGATGTGTTTACAGAGAGGAAATCGAATTGGTAGAAGTGCATTTCGTGCACACGTCCACTTAATTGGATCGTTATGATACTCCTGCAAACTTTGTGGCTCAAACTTTGTGCTCCGCAAACTTTTCCATTGCTTTTTAAATTCTTTCCTCAAAGCAGCTTTGGCCAGTCGGCGATTTTTATTGAGACTAGTAGACATTTGTTCCAGTATTTATGGCATTGGACGTGAAAGAAGAACCCAAAAGATTAAATCAATTCCTGGGACGGTTGTATTTATGAAGAAAGTCAAGCTTGACGAGTCGCCAATGAGATTCAATTATTATTGTCGTTTTAAGGACGAGCACCTTTTGAGGGTTGGCTGAGCGAGCCCAAAGTTTCCACGGTTCTGGATCATACCGATTAATGAAAAGGTAAGCCCAATAACGAAAGTAATTATGAGCACGGGACCATGTATACAGCTCGTTTATATAGTCCAAATGGATCTGCTCAGCAGAGCGGTAGGACCAAGTTTGATCAAAGAGTGTATGTTAAAGTGACGGCTAAACATCCTTAGTAAATCCCTCTTATGATCATTGGTAATCCCAAGATTATCCTGTTCAGAAAGTCTATCTGTCCAGAATACGCAACCACATCGACCATATCTGTGATCATCATTTGGTCGGCTTGTAGGATTTGAGCCCCAACAATTTTCAAGCGTAGGTATAAGAGCTATAGCCTCAGTTGGATTGTAGTTTTTATGGCTCTTCGTTATTGTGGCATCGCTAAACTTCTCTCTGATCGCTCTATTTGCATGCCAGAAACAAAGCTGTACTATGTCACTTGGCTAAACTAGCTGAATAGCGTTAATTTCGGACCGATCCTTATCGCAACCGAAAAAAAGTCGCAGAAAATCCAGCATCATTGAGTGGTTCGAGAAACTTCTTGAGAATCCAAGTTGTTGCGCCAGAATCTGCAGACTTTGAAATGCCATCAGAGTTTTCAACACCTGTACAGAGATAACATAAAGGCACTCCGGCTCCATCAAGCTCCGCAAGAGCTGCAGAAAAACTCATATCTAGATGATTTTTAGATAAAACTTGCCCATTTTTTGAAGATCGAGCATACTTACCTATACTGTTTGTATCGTACGTGGCATCAATTACCAATTCCTTGGCTATTTTTCTGAGTGCAAATATGATATCACAGATGTATAGAGCGAAACCACGAAGATTTCCAGATTTAAGCTCCTGACGTCTGAATTTCTTTCCCTTCCCTTCAAAAAGTTTGGCAGCTGAATTAAATTGATCAGATCAGGACCGCGTTTCCAATCACATGAATTGGCACACTGCCACTGATAATAAACTTAATATTGGGTGACTGGACCTTTATCTCTGTGTTTAGAACCTATAAGCAGATGATAGATTTTACTAGCTGTATTTACTAAACATCTGTGTCTGATGAACTCAAGAGATTTTTCGGACAGTTGATTATCAACATAAGCAACGTGGTACGCATGACGTAAAACCACAAAAAATCGACGAGCGTCAAAATCTGTCCTTAAGATTAGTCTACTGGTGCAGGGGAATCTTTCCATTTGACACTGATCCCGAATGCTTATACCCTCGAAGTCCTCTTTCAAAATAGTGTCCTGACAGCAGTCAAAGACATATGAAGGAGTGGCATTACTCAACTATTATATTCCAAGTTCTTGCTTGTTGTGCTCAAACTTCCATTGACACTCATAACAATTGTTCTAAGAGTGATTTTATTGGTGACTAGGACTTAAAAGAAAAGAGTAGACAGATGACAAATCGTGGAGAGCTCTAATTAGCGGACTTCACACATAAATATATATCACTGTTTCTTGGGTTACTGAGAAAAGCAAACAAGACATGTAAACAAAGCAGTAAACAAAGCAGTGAGCAAAGAACCTAGTGAGTCAGGCATCAAATCCTTCAAACTCTAACAATCATATAGATAATATAATTTATCTTAGATATTTTGCTTTTCAGGCATATTCTTGAGCGTTGTTTTTCATGGGAATTGGATATATTAATCACAAATAATTGATTAAATACATCTTAACCTTAGATGTTTCTTGTTGTAATGATTTTGGTTCTTTTTTCTCTCTTATTTCTTCGAACATATTCTCTTTCAGTTTTCATTCATGACTCAAATGCTTCAGAAATTCCGAATCGCAACAGTTAGGACAGTCGCATTTAAACCCATAATTTTCAGGCAGTGTTGATGGAGTGTTCGTATATGAAATTGTAATTTCATCTCCCACTGCGATCTTTTTAATTGCAGTGAAAATAAGAACATTATCAGCTTTTTCATATGAATATGTACAGGTTGCATATGGGTGACATGAATGATTGAAGCGTGATGATTTTGGAAAAATTCCTCCAATGGCTCGTGTAATTTCGAAGCTAAATTGTAAATTTTACTTGGTTTATACTCTTTTATTATGGTTGTGGAGAAAACCGACCGGTTTGTTTTGAATATAGCTATAGGCCCAGGTCCCAGCAGTTCCCATCGCGCTAAACTGCAATATTCTTTTCGTTGCTGGCAGCTAAGCTTCTCAAACTCGTGGTAAATAGTCATATTTTCTGCTATCATTAGGGGCTTTTCTGCTAAGATTATTGTTCCTTCATCAATTTCACGAGTTGCAAAAGCGCCAAACCCTTTTCGCAATGTTTTTCGTACTTCAAAAAACTTAGTGTTGAATAGTACGAATCCGGGTAACGATTGGACGGCTTTCTTATGGCTTCGATCAAGTTTTGAGAACCGATTCAAGGTCCCTCTGACAACGTCTGCATAGCTGGGTTTTAAAACTTCCGCCATGCTCTTAACTGTAGCCTTATTAAATTTAGTCAGCTATCATAATATGATAATCTGTTGAAAGATATAAGCTTATTTTATTTTCAGTAGATAAATTTGGCATTCATAGCGCCTCTCAATGGCTAAACAAGAGCCGGTCGAGTTCACATACCACTGGTTCCATTAATGAATTAGACATAGTCATAAAGATCTTTTCCGCGAGTCGTAAATAGAAAATTTGATAGATTGAGCCAAAGTCCTACTACAAGCCCCAAGGCTCTCCTCTAAGTTGAAACTATCGAGTGAGAGTTCTGGCTATTATAATGCGTTTTTGTGCCTCATTTTGTATCTATTTCAACTGATAAAAGTATGTGTTGATATTAAAATGAATCACACTATACTAAATATATTTACTCTTACTATAAAGAGCACCAAGCAAAGGTAACAAGCGAGTTTAAAAATTGCTGGAGATGACGACAAAGAATTTAGTATTTGAAGTCACCGAGGGAAGTAATTTATACAGAGTAAAAATGAGCCCGTAAGTTCATTATCTAATATTGGAGCCAGCAAGAAGTAATAATCTTGCTGTATTCATACCATTCCATAGAATATAGAACAGATTACATCTATTTAATCCAAAATTTGAAGCAAATGTAATTAGTGAAGTGCAATAATACACATGTCCATAAAATTTAGATATTTCACGACTTTGAGAGCAATGTCATACCGTTAGACAAGCCTCTTGTAGACTTTGAATTGGTAGAGCATACATGTTAATAGAGAAACAAGTAATTTGATGCTAAAAATGACACATAATGCTTCAATCTCGTAATATTCACTGATTTCATAAGAGAAATCTATTCAAATCGACTATTTTACTAATTGTTTTTGATGGTACTTTTAACAATTTCATCGCTGA
The DNA here is from genome assembly GCA_003957845.1 of Oidium heveae. Lineage (NCBI taxonomy): Eukaryota > Fungi > Ascomycota > Leotiomycetes > Helotiales > Erysiphaceae > Oidium > Oidium heveae. The sequence goes on along the minus strand of QVIK01000768.1, from coordinate 7,545 downwards.
GTGTCTCTTGAGCTGCTTCAAACTTCAGCATCTTTTTAAGAAATTTCACCAGTGCCACTAAGAAGCAAGCCGAATAGCCTTAAAGACATAGAGAATGAGAACTTCAAGTCTTGAATAAAATAAAGTCTTAACTTTCCGAAGGAGTAAGTAAATGCTTTTACTAAAGTGACTGTGACAACATTATACGGTCTGATCGGTCTGTCTCAAATCTCTAGGCAAGACCAAGGGCTATCTATGGTGACCATAACTGTTTATAAAAAAATCACAGCTTAATAATAAAATGAAAACGTAAATAAGATATGACATTCCCATTTGAGTCAAGGCTGCATCTCAAAAGAGAACCTCAAAAAAGCACTTACTATTTCGATAGTTCATTTTGAGAATTGAGCTTGATTTGAACGAGACCTCTAAATAATCCAAAATTTGGAGGTATTTATTGGATCATCATCTAAAATTTCAGATCCAGTGAAAATTATCGAGACAGATATAAGTTGAATGACGTAACTGTAAATGCCCAGTAACTGTAAATATCACATGAATACCAAGACTAGAGCTAGGTCTGTCACGTGTAATAAATAATAGCCACATAAAGAGTAGAAGACAAGATAGATAGTTCTGAATTACTTAATATGAGAAGTTAAGCCTTTGTCTAATATATGTTAAATATAAGCAATTCTAACTTTAATCATTTAGATAACGTCAGGATACTACAGGAAGTTTGGCAATATTTACTCTTTTATTTGCCAAGTTTTTTTTTAATTTTTTGCCAATCAACGCGGTTAAAATACTTTTTGCATATACGTAGATCTACTAGTAGTGATGTTGGTCTATTTACTATAAAACCTAACTTCGGTGGGTTTAGTGATCAAAGACACACTCGTTGCAGCATAACGGCAATGGCATTACGTAAAAGTCATTGAAAAAAAAAACCATGGTTTCTGAGAAAGCTTTGGATTACGGAGGATGAAAAGTTAGAGTTTTTTTTTGGAACCAAAGTTGTGGACTGACAGAAAGTTATGGGTTATGGCAGGTTCTACTGTAGCAATAACTCATGCACTGGAATAGGGTCAATAGGAGCGCGTAATCTTTGAGACGAGCAAAACAGAACTTTTTCACCTTTCTAGACGTCATAAAGATAAATTTAAAAGTCTACCAGCGAAAAAGACGAGATTCACAACAACAGAGAGTGATGAACGACTATATCTCAAATGGTTAGACGTGTATTTCGACAGGAAATCCATCTTTAAAAGATATGTCACAATCTAGACCTCCAAGGCCCTTGATATGGCACATGCTCTCCGCCACCTGGGAAATATGACAAGAGTAATGCCCCCACGTTTCGCTAGACAAGCTCACTTGGCTTGAGTATAACTCATTGCACATTTGGATGCTAAGACCTACCTATTAGCCTGGAAAAAAAGAGAATTAATGGCAACAAGCTGTGGAGTAATAAAGTTAGCCAACACGAAAAAGCCCAAGCTAAAGTTTAGACAACACCTGCAAGTTCTTTTCTCTCTCCATACCGAACAAATCCCATCCCAGCATTCCTCAGTATGTCTGGAAAAATTCCTGCAGGGGCTTAAATTAGTACTCGCTGCCTTGATGATCGTTGCTCCCTCTACAGACGAGCTTGCATGCTGTTGTGATATGGGAAGAATTTTAGATCGATGATGTCAGACAGATCTAATGAATTAGATTGTCTACAAAGAAGGAAAGGAACTGTTTCTAGGCTCCGCGATATTATATACATTATGGGGCACGTTTTAAGTTAGATATCACGTGATGATAATTAACGTCTTGTTCTAAGATACAAGCTACAATCGTCTCTAACTCTGTGACCCCTTTATGTGAGCGCCAATTCCTACATTGAACCTCCCTGTGGTGGTGCCAGGGAATCCTTCCTCTGGTTAGAGAAGAGTCAAGCAGAGAGGCAATCACGCCCTTCAAGATAATCATTTATTAAATATGTGAAAGGTCCAGTGTACCTGGAATCATATATACATAGAGTCGTCTATTTTCTAACCAAGATTGTTGCATAACTTCTAAATAACATCAATGCCAAGACGCTGACCAGTATTACATAAGCTACTATTTGACATCATTCTTCACTATGAGACTTATTTATTTATTTATTTATAGTTTTAGGTCCTAGGCCGAAGCCCTACATCTATCTAGATCCAGGACTGGTGGATCCTGCAAGGGTCACACCCTAGAGTATGCCTTGCTCGTTCACACCAAATCATTTTAAGGCAATAAATGAAGAATATTGTATTAAAAAGAAAAAAAAAACAAACAATAAAAGAACAAAAGAAAGAAACATTTTGTATGGACTAGGTCAGCATTTCCCACACTATCCTACGTCCTGGCTTTGTTTAACAAAAGCGAAATGTTGAAAATTGACCTCGCATCCAGCTGGGGATCAGTGAGTCGGCGGGCTCTTAAAGCAACCTGTAGCATTTGCAAATTCTCTCAACTTCTTTAAGCAATTATGTCCAAGAAGTTTTTTTGTAAATTTTTCTAAAGTCATGCCTTTCCTAAGCTTACGCGTAGTAGAGGCATGAGTTCTACAGCGAATAAAATGGGTAGGTGTAGTTTCTTGACCACATTCGCATATTAAATTCGCGTCAATATGTTGAAAGCAGCGGTGGTATGCCGCGAAATCTCCATGTCCTGTCCTAGCGGCTAAAAAATGGTGTAGTGGGCGTCGAGGAAGAGTGAGTTCAGGGGGTTTACGACGACGCATTTGTAAGTCTAAGTCTTGGTAACGAATTGGGCAAGCTTTAGACCACCAATCATCAATCAATTTTTGTCGACGTTGGTTCATAAGTCGGCGGATTACGCCAAGGTAATATATCCAGGAGTTGAATCTCGCGCAGGAAGTAATCTTAGTGCTTTGCGGGCTTCGGAGTCTGCTTCTTCATTTCCAGTGATCTTGGAGTGTCCAGGCACCCATCTTACTTCTGTCGGTATAACAGCGGCTTAATAAGTTTTAATGTGCTAGCACAATAGTTCTGGTAACAAATGGGTCATGTAATAATTCTATGTATATATATCTAACAGATGTGTAATGTAAACGCTATATGCACTATCTAAATGTTTGCCTTAAAAACAAGGCTGCTAAAAATCTAATCCCCTTTAGTTGTCTTATTGTCGTATATTCCAACAACTTCCATATTTGATTTGCGAGCTACCTCATGGAAAGACAGTGTTAAACGCAAGCATGATGATGTTTTCCCTGTCTTTAGTGCTCTAACCGCTGCTTGGTTATCGAGCAGGACAAATATTTTCTCATTTCCTATTCTTGCCGAGAGTGCAGCTAGGAGTGCCATGGTAGCTACATATAATTCAGCGTCGTAAATCTCGCCGCCATGCAATATTCCACTACTCATTTTGGAAGTTTCTCCAGCCCGTTTAAGAAAATATCCCCAAGAGGAGCGGCCGTGGCCCTCGGAAGAACCGTCTGAGTAGGCGCATATCTCGGTTGATTCAACCCGATTAGCCCAATGAGTATGAGCTTCTACTCCTTGTGATTTGTTTCCGATATTTTCGCAGTAGCCTGTTTTTGTCAGAGGCTCGGTGGCTTCAGCCGGTAGAAGTTGACGGTACGCACGCTGTAAGCGCGACATCAGAATCTCTGAACGCGTTGATTGTCTCTTTTTTGCTTTGTACTTTAGTGTACCAATGTTGGGACACACAGTTGCTCTAGTTCGTAGGTGATGCCTATCATCTAGAAAATTTGTTCTATCCGCAAGACGTAACCGGATACCCTCTAGAAGTGTTCGTGCTGGTGGCATTCCTCCTTCTCTGTGGAGTATTACATTAGGAGTAGTCTTCCAAACTGGGAGAGCTGCTCTCAAACCCTGATGTATAACTTTATCGATTAGATTACATAAATGGGTTGTCTGGGGAGTAGAATTTCCCTTCCTTGTTGGACGAGTCATTCCTGGCCACCAGACTTCTGCTCCATAGGTTACTACCGGAATTGTGCATGTATCTATTGCTGTTACTGGTGCTCTGGGTGCTGCACCGCGTTTAACAGAATTTAATCGACGTAATTGTAGGGAAATTTTTAAGGCTTTGCTGAACCATGTTGCCACATGATGTTTAAAATTCAGCAGATTGTCCAGATAAATTCCTAGCCAACGAATGTGTTCCGCTGGATCAATAACTCTTCCATTAATTTGGATATTGGTGGGAGCTTCTTGACGGCAGCCTTGAAATTGGATTACTTCTGACTTTTGAGAGTCAAAGTGTACAGCGTTATGTTTTGCCCAATCCAACAAATTTTCTACTTCTATTTTTCTTTTTCTCGCTGATACTTCAACTGTCCGTCCAATGCCGAGAATCCCGATGTCATCAGCGTATCCAAAGCGCGCTCTAGAGTTTCCGTTTTTCATTGGTACTCTAAGTGGGCCATTCTCAGAAGTATGAGTCCATGTACTGTTTGGAGTTGAGCCGCAGATTGGAAAGTGATCGCTGGTCACACATTCTTCCATCTCTACCCATGCATATGCACCAATAATATTTGACCATGCCAAGTCTAGAGTATTTCCAGCACGATGGGTTAGTTCTCCTATAATCAGACAAGTCAAATTATTTGCTTCCGCCCACCTTTCAATCTCATCACCCTGTCCATATGATCTCGGTGCGTCGGGTTGCCATTCCCCATGTACAGAGTTGAAATCACCTGTGGCTACTGATCGCATAGGTGGATTCCAGCTAAGAAGTGGTTGTACAGCTAGAGGATTAAGAGGCTCTTTGTATACATTTAGAAATGATAAACCATTGACTATAACATTACAGTAGTCTCCGGTCGGAAAGGAAAATGGGAAAATCTGACAGACAGCTATTTCGTCTTCGTTTATACGAGTGTAAGTCATTGTTCGGGGTCGCACATCGTTTCCACCAAATGGGAAGTGGCGTTCAAAGAAGGGATGTGACTTAGTTTGACAAGACCACCATGTTTCTTGAATTAGAAGAATATCGAAATTTAACTCGCATGCACGAGCTAAAGCAATATCCCGTGTTGTCCCACCTCTTCCCACATTTATTGACATGAATTTGAGGAGATGAGATAGACGACGATCCTGTTGGTCGTCCTTTATAAGCGCGATTGATCACCTGTCAAAGCTTCAGCAGATGATGCTTGTTGTCAGTTGGAATTTGGGAGTTTGGTATTTTCATTTTGATTGTTGTAATAAGTGTAATAGTTATTGTGGAGGATTTAGTGTTTGAACCGGGTAAACTATTATCCGAAGTAAATGGCATGTAGTCATTCAGAGTTAGAAGAAATAGAAAAAAATAAGAAACACTTACAAAAAAACACATATTGAACTTCTTGGATTTACCAACACTTGTGGAGTGTCGGTAGTCATAGCTTCAATTTGATTATTTGTGGTATCCATATTATTTTAAAGATTGTCTGCTTTTGCTTCGGCAGCTTTCGCCCGAGCTACTGCTTGGAATTCGCGGTCACCAGCTTGTCGGAAAGCCTTTAATTGTTCTTTTGTGGGTTGACTGTTACGTGTGGGTCGAGCGAGGCACCTACGGCTATCTGAGCGATGTGGGCCTCCGCAGTTTTTGCATTTGGTAAGGGCCATGCACATATCTTCAGAATGCATTTTAGAACCACAGTTTCCACAAGAGGGGGCTCTTGAGCATGTCTTTTGAGAGTGATGACCATTGCAGCATTTGCAAAAATTTATCGGCTGTTTTTTGTTGAATTTTCTCGTCGGACCCGATACGTCGAAATCTCGGAAACCCGGTCGAGGAGCTTTTGTGAAATATGCCATCAATATTTTGTGTGGAGCATTAGGGAAATTGCGGCCATAGAGTCTTAGAGAAGATGGGCGTACAGAAGTAATACGTTCAATTTCGTCTGCTAACATTTCTTTTGTCACTTCGACTTGTCCTTTCTCTGTGCCAATTGAGACTGGGACGGTTGGTATCATAATGGGTGTCCAATTTGAGGCTGTTTCTAATTTAGCGTCGTTGGAAGATAAACGTATAGTGGCTTTTAGCAATTCTTCACGCGCATCTTTCTTGCGAGGACTCAAAGCAAACCTAGAACGAACGGGTTTGATAGTGCCTATAAGAATTGGCGAAATAGAAAATTTTTTGATCACTATTTCGCGGATGCCAGCCGGAGATAGTTCAAGTGGAAGGCAGATGAATAGTCTTTTATCCTCAGGTCTTGCATTTAGTACTTTAATGTGGCTATTTGATTTATTGGAATGTTTGAAAGTGGGTTGAACAGAATTTTTATTAATATGTGTTGCTGGGGTTGTCTGAAGTTTTGGTGCTGGAGTGGTTCGAGACTTCTTGTTGCCGTTCCGGACCACTGACGACCAGGAAACTTCTGCAGCAGGGGTATGGTATGGCTATTTGCTGGTTGAATTGTACTTTGGGTTTGTCCTTTGGGAATTTTGCTAGCAATAGAAAACGTAGTCGGTTTAGGAAGAAGATTAGTCTTCATATTACATAAGACTTTAATTGTGTTGCTAGTCAAGTGTCCTTTGGATAGCAATTGAGTTGTTTCCGACGCTGCAAACTCTGAAATTGCATTACGGAGGTATGTTTGAATGGTTTTTGCCATCTCTTTCTTGTCGTTGTCGTACGATAAATATTTCTGCGAGCTCCCGGGGGAGGAAGGAGTGAATTTGATTTTCTCCATCGATTTGGTTCGTTGACGTCTAGTTTGCATCAGCTGTGGCTGCGCGCTTGGATGGGGGAGCTGGCTGTAGTATTTGCCTGTTTATCACTAGACAATCCGGTGATATTTGATTTGGCGGAGGCGGAGGTGGTGTGAATTGAGGGAGTGTATTTTGTGTAGATAGGGAAGAGGAGGGGGGCGAAAAACGCATTTCCGATGTAGAAGCTTCTTTTCAATCTATTTACATTAATTTTCTTATCATAGAAATAACGGTTGTTGCAGATCATTCTGTCACCAGGTTTTGGCAGTTATACTATCTCGAACCTGGGAAAATGTAACTCGCATATACATATGCATGCAGGCAGGGGTAAGATGTCGATCAAATGTAACGCTAAAAAGTTGGTGAGAAATGCAAGAAACCAAATTGGGTATCTTCAAATTCTCGACATCAGATGTCCCTCCACAATCCCACAATTATATCTCATTCACCTTTCGTCTCTATTTCAGCATCACCGCCCACATACATTTGCTCCAAATTTAAAATGGAAAACTTCGGCATCGACAACTCTCTGTCATCAATCGATGAATCTTGCAGTTCGATGAATCCTGCTACCTTTCAACCTTTCTCGTATATTGATGTAACAACCTATTAAAATAATTGCTGATAAAAATCGGTTCTAATCCGCTTCCAACTGTAACCAATCTTGGCCTAGTTTTCCTGCTGGGCTGCAACTAACAAATCACTCTTCTGAGTTGTAAGCTGAGTCTTTTATCACTTTTCTGATTCAATTACTAATGAAAATCTAGTATTTACCAGCCTCATATGGCATTTAATTCGAGTACGATAGGGTGCAGTTTCCCCCCTGTTGAGAGCCAAGATTCGAATATTTCTA
>QVIK01000767.1:0-23195 GCA_003957845.1 Oidium heveae | reverse complement strand
GTAATAGGGTACCAACCGCTGATCGGTATTTTATTGCATCTGTTTCTATGCATAATTCAGATGTATCGGAGTCAATTATATTGTCATCTGCAATAGGTGTAGACGCTCCCTTACAGTATTGCATACCCATATCCTCACAGAGAATCTCTATTTTATCTTTTTGATTGATTCGTATGCCATCTAATTTCCTATTGATATTAATTCCCAGAAATCTGGTCATTTGTCCTAGATTTTTAATTANTTGCCACCTTCTTGGTGTAGTTTTGAGTCCATAAATTGATTTATTTAGTTTGCAAACTAAATTTCCTGGATGTTCTGTACCATGCGGTTGCTCAATAAATATAGGACAGTCTATGTCTGCATGACGAAAAGCTGCCGTAATATCAACGTGACGAATTTGTAAGTTTTTAAGGGCTGCAAGAGCCAGTAACATACGCATCGTTGTCGGATGTAGTACATCAGCATAGGAGTTTTCTACCTAGGGTTCTGAAAAAACTCGAGCACACCACCTGGCTTTGAGTTGTCCATCAGACTTTTCTTTCAGAATCCATTTCCCGGTCATTATTTTACCTTGAACTTCGTTGCGAGGAATAAGTGTCCACACTTTGTTCCTATTCATATTTTCGATCTCAATATCCATTGCTTTGATCCATTCATTAGCTTTAGGTCCAGATAAAGCAGCTTGAATTGCATTACGACTAATAGCCCGAAGAGAAAGAATGGATGTTTGAAGTGGGAAAGAATTTTCATGCACACGAATGTCTCTGCGAGTAATTGTTTTATTGGAATCTGGATTGAGAATGATGTGACCTTTAGAAAATTCTGTGCCGACATAAATACCTGGTTTGGCTTTTGAATTTAACTTGTTTTGATCTTGTTCTAGCCAGTATGCTCTGCAACCAAAAGGGTAAAATTGTTTTATATCTGGCATTTTCTGATATACAGCATAAAAAGGGGATTTTGGCGCTAATTTGTTAGGAGTGATGTTCAGAATGTTAATAGCGGTGTTGAGCTTTAGCGGCCATAAGCGGACTGGAATTCCGGATTGTAAATGAAGAGCCCGCATTTTCTTTGTCACCGTTCTGACACTTCTTTCGGCTATACCATTTTGCTCTGGTGCATGAGACGAAGATTTGTGCCATTGAATTCCACGGGTTAGGAGTTCCTTTTGAAGCTCTAAGTTAGCGAATTCAGTACCACTATCTGTGTGCAGCCGTTTTGGGGTTTCGTTATGAATATTTTTTAAGTGTTCAAGAAAGTATCGAATTCTAGTGGGCACAGTTTTCTTTGAGAAGATTGGCCATGCCCATTTCCACGAAGTATATTCATCAACTGCCAATAAGAACCAGGTGGCATTCGGGACTGATGTATCTGTTGCTACAGGAGACAGTGACTTTTGGCCACCGACTAGATCCATGTGAATAGCCTCAGCGAACTCTGATGCGCTACGTAAGGAACCATGACCTTTTGTTACAGTAATTTTAGATTTGGTACAAATTTCGCAATCATGTGGAGGTTTATAACCACTAATGCCAACATAGTCGAGAGCCATCTTTTGAGCTGTTTTGCCTGGATGTCCCAATACGTTGTGCCAGTTGCGGCTCACTGAATAAGTAAGAGGTCTGGGCATACAAACATCATTGTTACTTGAGGTATTGGGCCTCCAGATAAGTCGTCCGGATTCACGTTTGAAGCGAGCACAAGCTGAACCGTCAGGACGGATTATTTCTATATCTTGGAAATTTAAAGGCCATCGAATTGAAAAACCTTGGTTTTCAAGTTAAGAAGTAGAAAGTATTCTAATCTTCTGACCTGGTATAAGTATAGTACCAGAGAGTTTTTCTATTTTACCATCACAACTGGAAAGAAGTAAATCACCATGACCAGCGGCAGTTACTTGACCTCCCCCGGCTACGAATATAGTTTGAGGGCATTTAGTATAGGAGGAGAAATCGGTTTCATTGCCAGAGACATGGTAGTCTGCTGCTGTATCTAACTGATAAAGTATATTATCTGACATTTTATTTACAGATAGAATTGAATCATTCTTATCCTTACCGTGGGATGGTTTAACCTTTTCCGCCTTCTTCCTTTTTCTACATTCTGATATTGAGTGTCCTATATTACTACAGTAGTCACATTTGATTTTGGCGGCATTATTTATATAATTTTTAGATTTGTTGCTGTGAGACCACGATAGACATTCGGAAAGTGTCAGTTCAAATGATATTTGTCGGCAGCGAGCTGCCAAATCAGGCTCTTTCTTATTTACGTGAAACAAAAGTAGATTACGCATTTGAGATTTCACTTCTGGACTGATAACTGAATGTTCTTTTAGGATATGAAAGCGCTTTTGGAACTCTCGGATATAGGTTTGCAAATTCATATTTTTATCCGGTTTGAGGTCCCAGAAGTTAGCAGTAATATTGAGTGTAATATTATGTGATTGAGCTTGAGACGTCATAATAATTTGTTTCAGGATCTCTCTAGGTGAGTCGCGAGGGGCTGTTGTTATGTGTGGAGCGGTGTCTTTTAATTTTGCCGCCCACCACGTTGACCACATCGTTACAGCTTTATTATGTGGAGGTATTTTTATGAAGGCTGCTGATGTTTGGGAAAGAAATATTAGCTTCTGAACTGATTCTTGCCAATAAAACCAGTTAGAGCCTTTTAATTTTGGAATAGGAGACATATCGACAATTAATTTCAGGCGATCAGATAGGGTCCATATCTCGGTTTTCCTCCCAAATTCTTTGATTGAGTCTTTAATATCATCTTCAGTTGCAAAGATGATGCCTTGAATAATTATACTGCCAATTTGAGATGGATTGTCCATTGTGGATTTTTCATCGCTCGGTGTTGCCTCGTTAGAGGGCTTATCGGATGCCATCGTTTCGATGTGCGTGAGTTACAGTATGGTGTTATCAATTTAATATAGTGACAAATGCACGAGAATTGATGGTCGGTTTAGTATGCGGAAGCAGCTAACGGGCCATAACCTGTAAGATGTAAAGACATGTTGAATTATTTGAGAATGCTAATTAGCTATATATATGTACATGTCACGTGCTAAGTAGTGTTTCCTTTTTACAATAACTATTGTAACAAATAAATTTAAATAATCGCTATACCACAGATCAAGAATTATATAAAAATATTTTAGCCCTATATTTACGGCAAATCTAAACATTTTGTCCCAACTTGGAATTTTAAACACTAAATCTAACACTATGGCCCTTTCATACCCATATCGTGCTTACTGTTCAAGTTATGCTATTCGAGGGAGTCTGGTAAAAAATTACTTTGATCAAACAGAGCTGACAAGCTTAAATTAGGTAGTTGTAAAGTTATGGTACCCCGTCATCGCTTCATTCAAAAAGGTTCTTTAATCAACATCTGACTTTATGTTCGAACACTTCCTCAGCATTGGCACCAAAAAAATCAGCTGGTAATGGACCGTCGTCTAATCTGTGACATTTCACCATTTTCCTTATGGACACACTGTTCAGCGTGGTAAGTGCCCCAACAATCTCACAGTTCGTATTTACCACAACGCGATGTAATCCAGCATCTATAGTTTGCATTAGCTTATATAGCAAACAGATTTATTCATCGGGATACAAAAAAGGAGCTTACTATATCTGAATCGATGCATTATTATGACAGGATAAGTCAAATAGGGTCCATGTTTCTTGAATTCCGAGCCCATATAAGTCGCTGGGTAATTAAACCTTTTTACAGTATTCATCTTCTCACAAGCTTCATCCGCAGCTATTACAAGCTGCTGATGGGTAAATTTTTTCTTATTACAATGGTAACTGCTTTTGTCATGATCTTTATTTGCTTTTATTTTATTTCTTTTACATATCTTATATATACCGTTCTCATATATTGCTACATTTATTACTTCGTAATCTGGTGTCATAATCAAACGGAATGATCCTCTAAGCCCTAGAGAATGGTTAATTCAATATTCTATCTGATGGAAGTCTTAGTAAAGGTGAAAAATAGTTTACCGCTTTTGAATAGACTTCCATCAGGCAATATAGGCCATATCAAACATGGCTGGTGAAAAGGAGGCCCGGTAAATTCTATTGGGAACATGGTACTAGTTAAACCAACTTTTCTTTTGGCTATTTCGGCAGTTTCTCTCAGAACATTATCATCGAAAAATTTTTTGCCGCAAACATATCCAGACCTTGGAGGTGGCACAAACAGCTTGGTATGTGGGTCCGACGCTGGTGCTTTTGGAGCCTGTCTTGACCGGATACATCTCAGAATGTTGTTGCTGTATCCCCTGATAACAACACCTACGAACTCTCCTTCTTTGTTTATAATCAAGAAATATGGTCCAACATGTGCTTAATTTGAAATCAGTGTTTATTTCTACTTTTGATGGACAAAAAATCAAGATATTGACCTTTCCCTTCCTTATATAAGATTTTTCCCTTCAAAATTGGCCACATCAGAAGTCCAATTTGTCCTGGGTACAGAAGTCCAACGTTTGGAGTAGGATATATAGGATTTACATCAATCTTAGTCCGGGCTATGGCAAGACTTTTACGAATGGTCTCGTCGGTGAAAAATTTATGAGCGCATAGAAAACCATTTGGGATTTCTGGCACCAAGTTTAATGTCTCTATGTGCGTACTGCCTCTCTGGTCACATTTGGTGTAATCGCCAGACGGAAGTTTAGCAACCACACCCACTTCGTCAATGTTATTTCTTGTAAGAACAACATAAAAAACAGTCCTTGCGACTATGGAAATAGTGAGCATCAGATAAACGGAGGCCTCAATTGACAAAAACCTGTGATTTGGGGTCGAATTAGTGACCCTTTTCTAATTGGATATATGAAGTATTCTTCAAACTTCGATTCACTATAAAGTTCGCCCCGGTAATCTTGAGGATATTGGTACCCGTTATCTATTGAAGCTTGAGCTACCGATAGAACTTCCTTGACCTCATCGTAAGTGAAGAAAACGTTGCCGCACTCATAACCTTTTGGGTCGTAGTCAGCCTGTGACGACAACTCAGATGGGTTTGGAGGAAACGCAAATATGCTGATAAGTTGACTGTTTAGGATCAAAAAAATTGCACATAGGTGCATTTCTATTTTCTTAACTCTTCCGAATAGGATTTGATAGAAATGATATCTTTTGACAAACAAGACTTCTAAAAAAAATTGTCGCCGGTGTTTAGGTTTACGAAGCTAGAAAACGTAGACGTGGTCTTTAAAAATAATTAAACTTTTATTAATCTGGGTTTCTTTTGGGGTTAAATGATGTATTAAAGCCGTCATTAATCTATTTTATTTTTCCACCTTTGTTATCGTTGCGATTCATGGGTTATTCGTTTTTACTGAAAATGAAAAGGTCTGTGAAATCTTGAGTAGTTTAACGGACAATTGACAACCTGTTATCCTGTCATTTTTTTATTCTCTATTATATTGTTAGATATTTCTATTTATAAAATATCCATAGGTAGAAAAATTATTTTTCTAGCAAGAAAATGAAGCTAATCAGGAATCTATCTGCAAAATTTTGGTTGTAGTTTTGGTCGCCAAAGGGTAAAATCCTGATATCCAACTAGAGCAAATTATCCAACAATAATGGCATCTCCGAGAGTTATGATCCCAGCTTAGAGTTATGGCTAATGCTAGTAAATAATCCATGCTTTTGATCCCTCTCTGTACTGGGCTAATGATGATGCATGTCTTGGATGGAATACTCCCAATAGGTTTTTAGGAACTATTATCGGAGATAATTAAATAGTGTGGAGTAGCATCTTTGAGAATCAGGAGAATGATGCTGTTAAGGTATTATCCTCTGTGGAGAATGTTCAAACAGAGTATCAAATTCGGAGATAAGTTTAATGATTGTATCGACTCTAATTATACCTTACTACAACGGTAATGTTTTTACTCTATGGGGCCGACATGGGATTTTGGTGGAGTGGCCAAGCCTAGCTAGGCATGATCTACATGGAAATGGAGTTTATGTATTGCTTTCAAGAATTTTCTTGACAAAAAAATATACTCTACGTTCACGGTAGAAATTTGTAGGTGGGTCTAAGTGGGGACATTTATCGCTTCAGGGATCAAAGCCTGCTAATGCAGAGCTAGTAAACTCTAATAATATTCTAAGCCTGGATCATTAGGCAAAGATATACACAATCAATTTTCCTCACAATTTCATAACTTTCATTGGCTTATCCTTATCGTCGCACATTTAGTTGGTAATAACTAGGAAATTTCTAATCAGTTAAAGTTATCTTTGCGTTAAGTTGGCTATGCATTGCGCCGCGGCAATGTCACATCAAAGAAAAGAAAACGTCGTCCGCCAGTCCTATCTTCTAAAGATATCGAGGAGCCAGAGAATTTTGTGAAGTTATCTTCATTAGATCGATGAACGACATATCTCGAACTCGCCGCTGGTCCCTTTAGAAATTTAAGTATCAGTGAAAGATTTTTTAGAGTGAACTTAGGAAAAGAGGTTATCAGCGCCACCCTGCACACAAGAGACCTCCTGTATCCGAACTGACCAAGACGGTTCATCAAAAATGCGCTGAAGCCCACGTTTACTCGATATTGGAGGACCGGATGTCCATACTTTGGACCCACGGAAATTGAGTGAATAATCGTGAGCATTCAACAGAATAGATCTCTAGAAAGATGACTATTTTTCTCTATGATATATATTTTATCCTTGGATTTAAAACTTACCTTAGACTAGTGAAGAATACGATATCAACTATGTAGGTGAAAAGATGAGAAGTAGTATCAGCTGGTTGTTCAGGGGTTGTTTTGCAGGTCCGGAAAAAGGTCCCTGCCTATTTTAGGAGAAAGAATGAGGCTCTACTGATTCTGAAAAATACTGTCAGAGAATAGTACCTCTTATTGATGGGAGGGTCTCTATGCGGCCCTGGCTCTCCGTGATGCAAGAGCCAGGACGATGGAAGAGATGGGGCAGAGAGTCAATACTTCAATTCCTTGGCCTCCTATCTTCCCAGACCTTAATCCGATAGAGGCTGCTTGGGATAGCATGAAATATTACATTCAGTTCAACTATCCAAGTCTAGGTAGCAGAAAACAACGATCTCGAGACACACTTCGACTGATTGTGAAGGAGGCGTGGGACTCCGTGTCGTCTGAACACTTTGTCAAACTTATTGAGACTATGCTGTCCGGATGTAAGGTGGTTATAGATTCTGATGGGGGTCCGACAAAGTACTGAGGACTGAAGTTTTTATCTGCCTTTGTTGAGCCTATCTATGAATCATTGTTCAACTCTTACACTCTATTTTGAGTTGTAAATTTTGAAAGTTTGATTGCATAAAATGTTATGCAGCAGATCATATATGAATTAGGCTTAAATTATAAGAATTGACCCACCTACAATTTCTCTGTGGGATGAATTTCCCATACATTTTTTGCCAAGAAATTTCATAAGTACGAGGGATAAACTCTATTTGATAGCAGTTCATTCTTTATTGGGAAATGGTCATCTCGCTTATACCCCCTACTAGTGGCTCCCCTTGATGTCTAGAGAAACATCCCAGTCTGTTTGATCCTTGTAAATAATGCACAACTTAGTATAATATAATACCACATAAAATTCATAACATTCAGGTCTAAGGATAAATATCTGGGATATACCCTGCAATAGGATAAAACTAGAACATATACTATATGCAGTACTATTAGCGAGTATGTACTGTGGAGAGTCATTTAAGATTTATGTAACATTATACCTATACTATTAATTGTACTATGGGCATGTCTACCCCTGTTATCTATATAGACCAGCCCCTACAAAAATTGAAGATCTTTATCCTTAACAAAAATAAATCAGAAATTAAATCCTCAGCCACATTTTAGGAATAAGAGCAAATTTTATGAGTAGCATAATTATAAGTCATAAACCATTACTATTTAATACATATAAATACATATAAATACATATAAATACATATAAATACATATAAATACATATAAATACATATAAATACATATAAATACATATAAATACATATAAATACATATAAATACATATAAATACATATAAATACATATAAATACATATAAATACATATAAATACATATAAATACATATAAATACATATAAATACATATAAATACATATAAATACATATAAATACATATAAATACATATAAATACATATAAATACATATAAATACATACAAAAAGTATAAAAATTGTGACATGACACACTTTCACCACCGCACTATTCAACTTTAGAGAAAACAAAATAGCTAGAATTTGTAGGCAGAATATTCATTTGAATAGTCTAAAAGATCTTACCGAAATTAAATCTCTCTAACAGAGGTGCGTCGACGTTTTTTGTGGCCTTGTTGACAATTTCCACACTTGCGTTTCGGTCGCTGTGATGATTCGACAAATTCGAGGAGCGACGGGTCTCGTCGAGTTGACCTCCTTATATTAGGCTAGGAAGGCCGGCCCCTAGTGCACACAACACTCGGCTCCGTAGTGCTGACAATACTCATAGAATTCAGTTCTTCAAGGGCCGATCGTATCTGAGTCTCTCGACTTGCCTTTTGATGTGGGTTCAACTCTTCACATCTAAGTACAAGAGAATCGAAAATTTGTGTGATGGACCTCTCGTGTCCGGACTGAGAAGGAGGCAGAACAGGCTGATGAAGCCACCAGTGTTGATGAAAGTATGTTACATCAAAAGTCAAATTGTTAAAGAGAAGGTGCCTAAGACGATGTTTACAAGGCAATCCCATAGTTGAAGTGAATATCTCGTAGCAGATAGCCTGGGTTGTTTGATTTCTATTTCGATCAGGCTGAATTGCTTGAAGGTACTTTTCATATACAAGTTTTAAAGCTGACTTCGAAACTTTCCGGACAACATCTGCCCAAAATAAGCCACCGAATCGTTTGGGTAGTTGCATTCGTTCTAAGTGTATTTGCTTTCTTATATCAAAGCTCTAAGAATCTGAGGCAAGTATTATACTACCGTAGACTTCATTTATATCTGCTATAGATACCATAATCCATTTCTTCAACAAAGCATGACTTCCTTCAACCCTTGAAGTGACTACATGCCTAAAATGAAGCACGTCCCCGATAAAGTATTGAACGAAACGATGCTTATGGTTACATAGCTAGGTTTGTTCCAAATACTTAAACACAGCAACCGGCCTCTACTCCTGAATGATTTTTAACCGATCATTGTACTCAACTCCGGTTCTAGAATAACATAGAGACCTCCAGAGGCTCAGTTTCTCCTCATATACCTCAGCCGTATCAAAATGCGGCCTGACTTTAACTTGAACATTTTTGTTGATATGCCAGAGGTAGATCAACACAGACACGTTCGGAAAGGCTTGCTCAATCCCATGAATCAATGCAAGCTCTCTATCAACAACAACTGTCAGGTTGTTAGGATCAAAATTTTTCTCAAATTTACTCTACGCCTCAGTTTCTTCAAGTTCTATTCTTGGTTCCCAGGTTGGCTCTTTTTGGCCTTGCCATTTAACTAACAGCATTCGTCGAAATCCTCGACCGCGACGATGTTTTTCGGCTTGTAATATTCGTTCAACGACGAACTCTTGGTTTTCACGTGGAACTGTGGTGTTAATGGGATTAGACTGATAATCATCTTGTTTTTGAGATAGCAAGGGGTCTTCCGAATCTTTTTTTAGTATTTAATATGAAAGCGTGGATGTATTCCGGAAGGAATTTCTAATTCCACGATATTAGGAGATACGACTTTTAAAACTTTGTATTTAGAGTGTAGCCATGCAAATTTCATTGATGGTTGTCAGTTTTCGTGAACTTATGTATTGATGGCGGGTATTGATAGAAGTAGATTTTTGAGGGGATGGTTGGGATAAAGGAGATAAAGGTATCTATAGGGTATCTGTTGATTCTCTGAAGGATCTTTGAGAGTACTAGAGGAGATTTGAAGGGACTGAAGGGAACTAAAGGTTTGAACGGGAGGTAATCTTGAATTGATGTTTTTAGACAAAGAACTAAGCGTGCAGAATCTATCTACAGCGAGCTATACTCTAATATATATACAGTATTTTCTACATGGTCCAAGATGCCCTTACTCTAACTGTACAAGCTGAACCTTCGTAAAGAAATAAATATAGAAGTCTTAGAGATGGTAAGACTGGGAGTTGCGTGAGCCATGAAATAGAATGAGCATAGAACTAAAATTAGAATGATATGCTGATAAAAATAGATATTTGTTTTTCTCCTAGCGAGAACTGACAATGGTTGTAGTGTTGTTATGTTCTTTAAATTTAACCATACGCGATCGCCCACCTTAAAAGATTCAGCTTGTTGCCTGCCACGATTAGCATTATCTTCCATTATTTAGTGATGCCATGCCATTGCCGCTTGGGCTAAACTTTGTCGCTCTTCTAATTTCTTAACTAATTTATCAGCTTGTCGAGATTTTACAGAGTTCACAGTTTGACCACTATGTGCATGTGCTGAATTAAGAAGAAATGGAGATACGTGAAATCCGTGAGTCAAGAAGAAGGGGCTATAACCCAAAGAAGAGTCTCTGTTATTAATTGTTAGCTGTTGAGCAGGTAGCAATTCCGACCAATTTGTCTGAGCATACGTGACGAATGCACGAAGATATGCTTGGATTTCCTGATTCATGCGTTCCGTAGCACCATCAGTCTGGGGATGGAAATCTGTTGATAATCGTTGTTCAATGTTTGTCAACTCGCAAAGTCGTCGCCAGAAGTCTCCAACCAAATTACTACCTCTATCGGATGTTATTGCTCGAAGAAATCTATGAAAACGGTAAAAGCATTGTAGAAATCGATTTGCACACGATTCAGCTTTGATTGATCCCATTGCTTCAAGTATAACTTCTTTATTTAGTCGGTAAGTAATCACCATCAAGTAGCGGGGTTGATCTTTTTCAGCAGGAAGATCAGCCATGAAATCAATGATTAGTTCTTGATAAAAGTGGTCTGGAATTGGCAATGGTTTCAAGAATTCTCTTTTTTAATCTCTCCAGACGTGTGTTCGACCACAAACGTCACAATTTCGAACGAATCTTCTTACCATATTGCTAATTTGAGGCCAGAAAAAACCCCTTCTTTATATACTTAATGTTCCATCACGTCCAGGATGGCCAGTAGTTGGAGATTCATGCGCTTTATGAATCAATGCTGTTCGTTCTTAACAAACAAAACAGGGGCGCCTCACGGTGAACTACTGGCTCTGATCTAGTTACGATCAAGAAGATCAGTGATTTCTTTCCGCAAACAAAGAAGCTCGTCTCTTAAAATGCCGTAAAGGGGTTCTTTGGGAAGATCTTTCGTCCTTCCTTGTTCATCCTTTCCAATTTCAATTGCAATATCAACTCCAGGACGATGAGGTGGCAGATCTCTTTCATCATTTCGATTATCTTCGAATGCTTTATAATGATGTTTTATTTCTTGAGGTGGTTTAGGAATTATTTCTTCTTTTGCGAGCATCTTTCGATATGCAAGCATCTTATTAATGCCTTAAATCCAAGCTGCAAAAATAAAAGATGCTTGTTTTTCGATTTTTTCGCATAGCTTACGGCATTGTCGTTTAATGTAGGCTAAAAACTCTGTATTTTTTATCATAAAAACATCCAAACTATCTTTCATTGATCCATAAGTGTGAATTATATGTTCATCTTTTACAACATAGAGTGTTCGATCTCGGGCTCGATAAATAACATCCTTGAATCTCATCCAAGGGTCCACCAAGATCAGGTCCTGGGTGAGTCTTTCTATGATATAACCGTAAATATCCTCTTTTTTTCTATCCAGATCTATTTTAGCCCAACAAATTTGGTCAATTAATATTCTACGATCATTACTGGAGTTTTTGGCAAGTCTTAATTCTTTTGGGTGTACAGAATTGCGTGGAAGATTGAGTCGTTCAGCCAAATCTAGGCTGAAGATTGAGTAAATATTACAACCAAGATCAACAAGAGCAGGAAGGGAGGTCGAATTGATTATTGTATAAACAAACAGTGGTTCTCCGTGAGTTTTATTTACAAAATGATCACTATATAGTCTTGTGGCTCTCGACTTATAACTCCAATCTTCTTTCCTCCAGGTACGCCTATATCTGGAGGTTAGACATTTCCCGATCCATCAGAATTGTTGTTGTCCAAAAAGTTTTGAACATTACTTAATTGAGATGGCTGTTTTGGCGGCCCAATTTTTTTACAGAAATGAGCTATATAACCGCTTCTTTTACATCTTAGACACAATTTCTTTTCTATAAGTTCAGATATTTCTTTTTGTGTCAGCCAAGGTGCCGGTGGTTTGTGTTTCGGATCATTGTTTCTTCCATCTTTATCACTAGCGTTGATCCTTGCAACAAGAGAGGCTAGCGAATTTAGGTCAATTTTAATATCTCCCATGACCGTATCCCCTTCGTAATCGACACTGCCATACGCGGGTGGAGCCGAAGATCTGGCAGGATTGCACAAGTATTCGCTTTGCAGCGCTCCACTACGGCTTGCGTATTGCGTAGTTTGCGCCTCTCCCTTTTGTGTGAATTTTTCGCTGTCTTCCATGATAGCTGCCACTCTCGTCATTATTTCTATCCAGTTCTGATAATTGTTAGTTGGGAGACTAAGGACAGGATATTTTTCGCGAAGTTTATCACTCAATGCAATTTTTAAATTGTTTATTTTGATGGAGTCTGGCCATTCTCTTCCGCCAACGTATTCCAGCTGAAGTTCCCATTCTTACAAAAATCTTTGAAAAATTTGGCTTTCGCCTTGTCTCATTGCTAGTAATTTTCGTTCGGCTTTTTGTGCCCCAACTTTATCAAAATACTCTTCATTACAAATACTTCACATTTCCATCCAATCGAAATTTTCCTGCTCTCCACATCTAATCCAGTACCCTCGGATCCTTTGTCTTTCTGGTTCTGAAATACTTTCGTAAATTTTCAGGCAGACCGCCTCGTCCGTAACTAGTAAAGGTTTATAGACCCGGCACTGTGTCTTCATGAAATAGTAGTGAGGTGTCCATGAAAATGAATCACCGTTCCACTTGTGGAAAGTCGCATCTTTTTTCATAACCTTTTCTGAAGACGAATCTTTTTGTAAACTTTCTTCTTTGCAGGCTGGCTCCAATAAATCTAAATCTTGACCTTCGCTTGTGGCTTTTAGGAGATCTCGTGTTTGAGGTGATGCATTCCTCAGTGCTACCAACAAATTCGAAATTAAATTAATATCTTCAGATGGAAAGGGTTGATTCCGTTCTGGAGAGGGTATTTGTTCATCAGGTATTTCTATATCAACCATTGATTCGTGTAGATTGGAGTTGAGATATTCTGTTGCTGAGTGATATTCAAACGATATGACATATCCAACTGATGCTGTTTCGGATGAGTCGTTGCTAGTGGGTACACTGTATTTCATACACTACTTAATAACTATAATACAACATTGAAGAGATTTTTTAGGATATGTTGCGGGATCAATTGATGCTTTAAAGAAATAGAGCAAGTCCAGTATAAATTCAGTTTATCCTAAAAAATCTAGAGAAATAAGTTACAACTAGAGTCCTGATTTATGTACAATGAATACGATATTCTGTGGTCTTCTTTAAATTTCCAGATAGGCAATCTATGTTGATTAGTTCTATCAGAATCCATATGTTTCAAACCATTTTGGCGTCAAAATGATCGACAGGGGTTTAGCCTGTAACAGGATGGTACCATAGATCTTTAGGAAGGCTTTTACTTCTGCGGAAGCGAAGTGTTGTAGATCACTGTAGCTGCTGTTGGGGCTTCAAATACACTAAATAACCAGGTGAGACAACGAATTACTTCAGCAGATGTCGTGCTAGTGGTAGGGAATGACCAAACGAATCGAGAAAAGTAATTAATGATTATGAGAATATGAATGAAACAAAATTTATCGTTTGGCTGAGTGGCTTCTGGTGTCCTAAAATTGAAACTCTTAAGCATGTCCCCAAAAACATTCTTAAATCAAGAGTAGACATCAGTTAAATGAGGCCATAGAAGCTTTCTCGCCTCGTCAATACTATTTGGACATTTTGGAAACGGTCCGATAAAATCCATCCCTATTTGCACAAATGGTTCTGAATCTCTAGCTGGGCTCTGGATCATTTTTCTTAATTGAGTTCTATGCTTTACACACCTGATGTAGCTCAGGATATAATCTCTTACATCTTTAGCTAGAGTTGGCCTGTAGTATCCTCTTAACTGCTTAGTTGTTTGATCTGTTGACCAGTGCCCAGATTCATTATGAGCATTCCAAAGTAACGATGCTACTTCTGTCTGAAGAACACATCGCTTTAATTCAGCCTGCATATTTGGTTTATAGAATAAGATATTCATTTTAATATAGAATTTCATGCAACGATGAATATAAAACTTTAGATTAACCTTAGTTTCCTTTTTGTGTATTTGATGCTTGATGTACAAATAAATATCTGACCACTATAGGTCACTAGCATAGCCTATATTTAGTATGTTAGAGTCTATGACGTCTATTGCTGAAATGTTATAGATAAAGTCGTCAGTTTTCTCAAAAACTTCTGATAGGTTCTTGTTCCACATTTGGTCATTTACTTGAGATGCTGCAATTAGATTACTATTAATAATCTGATCAAATTCATAACCCTCTAGATTTATTCAATATCTGTGGGCTTTCTCAAATTCAGAGATTTAGCAAGTCCTGTCAAATTTTAAAAATCACCAACTATATTTAGATCAGCTTCCTCTGATTCTCTCAATCTTTGTTTTGCTAGAAATTATGCATAACCCACTGAACCGTCTTTCCATATCCACTTAGGCTCATCTCTCTCTTGGTCAATGAATCCTAAATTGTTTAGATCGTAGTCTACTTCACATTCTGGATCGAAAAGATAGTTCTTGATAATGCTTCAGCAATTTGATTGCGTGTTCCTGGAATGTGAACTATATCAAAATTTAGGAGAATTAGCTCCGCAGCCCATCTAGCATATATTCCTTCTATGTATAAAGAACTGCGGAATGACACTGAGGGTTTATGATCTGTCATTAATTTGCCATGAAGTGCGGAGAACATAAAAGCTTATTTCTTTGCGAAAGTGTAGATCCCGAGAAGTTCTCTATAATAAGCACCGTATGATCTCTGAGTCTTTATTAAAATTGCTGAGTCGTAAAGGACCGGTTAAGGTACTGAAGATCCATTTATCTCATGCATTTGAACTATTACGCACCCAATGGCGAATTTACTGGCATCCATTAGAATACTGCTGCTTTACATGGATCTAACCCCCATTTTTCTGTCGAAGAGGCACACATATCTCGTAGTAGCTCAAATGACAATTGCTCAGTGGCAGTCCATTGCCAAGATACTTTTCCAGATAGCTGAGAAAGGGCTCTTGCCGTTTCGCTGAAATTTTTAACCCATGACTTTGTGATGCCTACAGCAGCTAAAAAATCTTCGAACTTCTCTTTGATTTTTCGGAACAAGCCAATTTTTAATTGTGTCTGCACGCACTGGTTTAGGTTCTGACCGCTCCCCCGCTAAGTGCTGAACTCCTAACGCTATAATCGACTTCATAAGTAAATACATTTTCTTGAAAGATAGACGAAAGACCGACCATTCGATGCGGGGAAATAATGATCTCTCATTCAGTTATATACCTCATCAAAATCTCTAAAGCCAGAGAATAGATCGTCCACATAAAAAGTCAGATTAGCTCTTTTTCCTGGCATGTCTGATTGAAGTGGAGAGGGGCAGCTTCCATCAGAACCATCCGACATTGTTTGCCCGTTTTGAAGATCTGGGATAGGCCCAAAAGTTATACGTAGAACTTCTGTCAATGCGAAAGTAGCATATCCAGATCCTTGGGGTAATCTTGTAGGTTGTAGTTGAGGGAGATCGTCTAAAGTGAAAGCATATAAGTGTCAGCAGTTTTTATGTAGTGAAATAGTCTGGTAAGCATGTTTAAATTTAAACTGACAAAAAAAAATTTATATCAGGCTGGCCCAGGAGCTCATGTTTTTCGGCCATAAGTGGCATGCGTATTGCTGGAAGCACTTCTTTAACGTTGCGGTAATTAAATGAAACTCTAGGCTCGTTGCCCCACTTAGGATTATCCTTATTTTTATCGACTAGAACAGCCGCTGCATTCCATACGGAGAAATTTGCGTTAGTTGTCTTAGTATACTTATACATATTGCATTTTATTTCTTCTTGGACAATATGTGATAGCAACAATTTTTTATTTGGCGAATACCTCTTCTTCCCCTTTTTAGTTGCATTCCATGGACGAGTGCCTAGTATAAATTGTGCATGATTTTCATAGAGGTAAGTGGCAGGCATTTCCTCTAGTTTTTCAGCATTTAAGTGTTTGTATGTAAACAAAAATCTTGCGAGTTTAAGATATCCAGGCGAATTTCTAGGAATGAGCTCCACTTTGATACCACATTCTTCCATCTACATGATAATTTGCTCTATGGGGGCGTCAGAGACTTCTCTTAGGAATGGTCTGCGGTTTGTAGGAAAATTCAGAGACAGCCGGTAATTTAAATCTAAATAGTCTGATGGTCCTGCGGTTTCTTTCGAGGTAGAGAAACACCCACTGTGTTGGAAAACAGTATACTTGCAATAATTGACTTCAAGTGGCCAACAGGAGTTGGAAAAAGTAAGTGGCGAAAAATCTGTTTCATGTGTATGATAAGTAAGTGGTGAAGCAGAGTTTGGTCGATTTACCGAGATGGAGTTTTTTAATTTCATATTATGTGCGTTTGCATGTGGTATAGGATAATTTTGCACTTTATAGTCATGCAAGTGACTCTCTATTTTAAATCCAAGACTTCATCTGATTCTTCGCTATCATCATGTTCAGATTCTTCGGACTTGGAGGTTTCTTCTGAAAGGTAATCTACAAAAGCATGTTTGTCCAAGACTCGAGGTTGCTTAGCTTATACTATCACGTCTGATCTGGGTACTAGCATAAGTTGTTGATGAGGGCTACTTTCCCGAGCTGTACATTTAATTATCTGTCTCTTCATATCATTAGGGTTTGACACAGGGTCACCAATGGCGGTGCAAATGTCGTAAACATTAATTGTCGCTTTTACTGAAAATAGATATGGGAGCCCGAGCAGTAGGCTTGCAGTATCTTCACCTGACTTAGGTATTGGTCTGATACATGTGTGTACTGAACGCCAAATACTAGCGACTCCAAATTTAAAAATGAAAAAAGTGTGAAGAGTAGTCAGATTCCCATCAGCTGTTTGCATCATATACCATTTCATCCCTGAGATTTCTCGATACTCTAAATCAAGGGTGTTTGCGAGTAAGTTTGAGATCAAGTTTATGTCAGACCCTTGATCTGCATGTGCCGCTCCTTTATCTAAAATCATTTTCTTTCTCAATTTAGTGCATATAATTGTTGCGTCCAGCAGTCGAAAAGGGCGTTCATATTGCTGAATATTATAAGTTGCTGTGGTTTGCTTGCTGGCTGTCAATAAAGTGAAGGATATTCCTTACATCCGCAATGTTTTCTTACCATTTTTATTGTTTCGCCTTGTCAAATAGTGCTTAAACGCTTTTACTGCATCTGGAATAATTTGCATTAGGTCTAGAATAGATATAGTAACCTTTATCTAGGCTAGCATATCTTTGTAATTTACAGGTCCTAATCCTTCACGACCATTGATCTCATTAAAGTGTCGAGCTTTTGTCTGCTTGTCTTTTCCTTGTCGCGTCGGTGCATTTTCACTTAGTTTTCTGGGTGAATCTGTTGAGATATTTGTCCTTTTTGTTATCTGGGGATTTAGGTTCTTGTCTGATAACTTGTATACAGAGAATATCATCGTAAAGGCCATTTACGAATGCACTAACAAATCCTGAGCAGCCTATGGAACTAACTATGCCCTTAATGCCTATAATATCTGGCGCCTCTGCAGCTCTACGCCAAATTTCAGTATCTCTAAACTCATATTCTTGAAGAGATTCATTGGCTTTTTGTCTGAACGTGGACAACTCAAGATAATCAGGTGCTCTTGTTGCGTTGTAAAGGTGAGAGCTTACGCAGGTTATATTGGCTTGAGGCTTTAATATGAACAATTAAGTACTCTTTAATTGTATGCCGAATGCTTATAAGATCATCAAATCAATAGAAAACCACAAAAACATGCTATATAAATTTCAGAGTGTAATTTTATAAAATATCAAATTCATTAACGCTTTACCCAGTTGGGAATCAACTCATGTGACTTTCCAATTCGAACTTCAAAAATCTGTGCTGAATCTCGTCCTGACCCCTCGTCGGCCAGCGCTTTACCCAATTAAGAATCAATGCATGTTGCTTTCCTATTTGATTCTGAACTGGCTCCAGGAGGGTTTCATTCACTGGCACTTAGATGTACTGTTTAGTAATTGAAAAATATTTTTTTTCTATGTAGAGAGAGAGACAGAGAGAGAGAGAGGGGGGAAGATATTCGAACTGTCACGTCTCGTTTAGATTAGTAAGAATTGCATTAAACTTTTTCAGATTTCTATTTAAATTTATGTAAAATATTATTATTAGAATTAGCTGTCAACTTACAAAAGATTTCCTTTTGATTGTTTGAATGCCTATCCACGATAAGTCAATTCATTTCTGGTAAGAACTTGTTAACCGAATATTGCAGGGCTTACTCAAAGTCGCTCGCTTAAAAGTTCGCTCATTTTAAAAATAGTAAAACGTCATATAAATAAACCTTAGCTACGCGATAAAACATTAATGTTCTCGGGACTACCGATATATACTCAACAACTACTGTCAGGCTTTAACTCTTCGCAAATTCAACTTATTTATAAAGTATGGCGTACTAATAGTGTTATTATAGCTCGAAAGCTGTCCGAATAATATTCAGGGTTAATGAGGTGTTGAAACGAGGCTACGAGTAGAAAGATAGATTGATAGTATAAGATCATATGATGAGAGAATGGTAATGATTATTTTATGTATATGTAGACCTAAGATAGAACCTTTGATGAGGAGAAATTTTTGAATCGGAAAAAAAAATACTCAAGTTTATATCTTTCTCGTATTACAGAACTATTAAAAGTTAGTCATGTTTTTTAGTTGAGAGATTCGGTAAGTTGAATATGACAGTTGAGAGAAATTAATTTAACAAAAGACTCATATTTAAAAATAAAGTTCTCTAAAATTTTAGCATGTTGATAACACAAAAAAACGATACGATATGGAGAATAAGGAAGTAGCAATCATTTAAAAAAAATCGCTGGTTGGTTTGTATTGGATGGTTTCAATTTAATGTTAGGATTGTTAAATTTTGTGTTATTGTTCTTGAAATCTAAGGCGCTGAACGGCGAGGGGTCAGGACGAGATTCAGCTCAGATTTTCAAGTTTGAATTGGGAAGTCACATGGGTCGATTCCCAATTGGGTAAAGCGCTGATGGATGGAGATAACGTACTACTAGGGAAGTTCAGCAGCTGAGTTTATATAACCACCCCTCTGGATTCTAAAACATTTTTTAACTGTGGAGAGCGTAGTTCAAATTAGGCTAGTAACAAAAACTAATGCACGTTGGCCGACATAGGGTAGGACGGAGGGATAGTAAGTATTTGGACTTAATGCAAAATTTAAAACGAGAGAAAAATTTGTGAAAAGATTTCTCAAGGGGTGCTGTGAATATCGCGATATAGGGGTTGTGATTGGTGGGACAATTTATTACTATAACAATGACGTCTGTTTAGTGGTTTTTCCACAGCCTACCGGCAGTTTAATTGCTCCCTTAAATCATATATCGACTTTGTCTTACGAACGATCAAACAAGGTCCAGAATTTAAGCGAGAGAGTGGTCGACAGGTGGCTGGCTGATCGGACTCGTGCTACCTTTGGCTCATTATTTGGCAGGAGAGATAAACGGGTGAAAATATTAATTACAATTACCATATTTGCCATAACAAGCTTGAAATACAAAATCCATTAGTGTTTTCATACAATTTTCCCACTCAACATCTAACATTATTTTCGAACACTTGCTCAGCATTGGCACCAAAAAAATTAGCTGGTAATGGACCGTCGTCTAACCTGTGACATTTCACCATTTTCTTTGAGGACCTAATGTCCAGCGTGGTAAGTGCGCCAACAATCTCACAGTTCATATTTATCACAACGCGATGTAATCCAGCATCTATAATTTACGTCAGCTTATATAGCAAACAGATTTATTTATCAGGATACAAAAAAGAAGCTTACTATATTTAAATTTACCCATTATTATGACAGGATAAGTCAAATAGGGTCCCTGTTTCTTGAATTCCGAGCCCACATAAGTCGCTGGGTAAGTGCACCTTTTTGAAGCATTAATCTTCTCACAAGCTTCATCCGCGGCTATTACAAGCTGCTGATGGATAAGTTTTGTCTTATTACAATGGTAACTGCTTTTGTCATGATTTTTATTTGCAGTTAATGTATTTCTTTCACATGTCTTATATATACCATTCGAATATGTTGCAACACCTATTACTTCGTAATCTGGTGTCATAATCAAACAGAATGGTCCTTTAAGCCCTAAAGAATGGTTAATTGAATATTCTATCTAGTGGAAGTCTTAGTAAAGGTGAAAAATAGTTTACCGCTCTTGAATAGACTTCCATCGGGCAATATAGGCCATATCAAACATGGCCGGTGAAAAGGAGGCCCGGAAAATTCTATTGGAAAAATGCTATTTTCAACCTCCCCAGCTTTTCCTTTGGCTATTTCTGCACTTTCTCTAAGAATATTATCATCGAAAATTTTTTTGCCGCAAACATATCCAGACCTTGGAGGTGGCGCAAACAGCTTGGTATATGGGTCCGACGCTGGTGCTTTTGGAGCCTGTCTTGACCGCATACATCTCAGAACATTGTTGCTGTATCCCCTGACAACAACATCTACGAACACTCTTTCTTTGTTTAGGATCAAGAAATATGGTTCAACATGTGCTTAATTTGAAATCAGTGTTTATTTCTAATTTTGACGGACAAAAAATTAAGATATTGACCTTCCCCTTCCTTATATAAGATTGTTCCCTTCAAGATTGGCCACATCAGAGGTCCAATATGTCCTGGGTAGAGAAGTCCAACGTATGGAGAAGGATATTTGGGATTTACATCAACATTAGTCTGGGCTAATACAAGACTCTGATGAATTGTCTCGTCGGTGAAAAATTTATGAGCGCATTGATAACCATTTGCGTTTTCTGGCACCGAGTATGATGACCCTATGTGCATTTTGTATCTTTGGATACATTTGGTGTAATCGCCGTTTGAAACTTTAGAGATCACACCTACTGCTATATCGCTATTTCTAGTAAATATAACACGAAAAACAGTCCTAAACACTATAGATATAGTAAGCGCAAGAAACGCAAAGGACCAATTTGAGAAACACCTTCGTTATACGGTTGAAACGGCTTCCCTCTTTTAACTGGATATTGGAAGTATTCTTCAAACCTCGATTCACTATAAAGTTTGCCTTGGTATCTTCGAGGATATCTGTATTCTTTATCTATGGAAGCTTGAGCTACGACTAGAGCATCCTTGATTTCTTTGTAAGTGAAGAAAACGTTGCCGCACTCATAACCTAATGGGTTGTAGTTAGCCTGTAATGACAATTCAAGTGGGCTCGGAGAAAACGCAAATATGCGAACAAGATGACTGCTTAGGATAAAAAAAATTACACATATGTGCATTTCTATTTTTTCAACTTGTCTGATGAGGATTTGACAAAAATATTGTCTTTAGACAAACAAGAATTCTCAAAAAAATTAGTCGCCGGTGTTTAGATTTACAAGAATTAAACTTAAATTAATCTGGGTTTATTTTGAAGTTTAAAGATGTATTAAAGCCGTCATTAAACTATTTAATTTTTCTGCCATTGCTATTCTTGCGATTCATGGGTTATTCATTTTGCTTGGCATGGAAGAGTCTGTGAAATCTTGAGTAGTTTAACGGACAAAAATCAATGTAATCCTGTCATTCTTTTTATTCTCCATTCTATTAAGAGGTATTTCTATTTAGAAAATATCCAGAGGTAGAAAATATATATTTTTTTTCTAGCAAGAAAATGAGGCTAATCAGGAATCTATCTGCAAAATTTTGGTTGTAGTTTTGGTCGCCAAAGGGTTGAAATCCTGATATCTAAATAGCGCAAATTTATCCAACAATAATGGCATTTCCGAGAGTTATGATCCCAGCTTAGAGTTATG
Source organism: Oidium heveae (assembly GCA_003957845.1). Classification (NCBI taxonomy): domain Eukaryota; kingdom Fungi; phylum Ascomycota; class Leotiomycetes; order Helotiales; family Erysiphaceae; genus Oidium; species Oidium heveae. Next base: position 953 of record QVIK01000767.1, on the reverse strand, counting down.
GTTTATGCCTGTAAATAATCCATTCTATTAATCCCTGTCTGTACTGGGCTAATAATGATGATGCATGTCTTGGATGGAGCGCGGGTATATTGACGGTGCCGTCAATTTGGCGGCTGATATATTTGCCCCCACCCCCTTCCCATGGCCTGGTTGTTATTTCTGTATTTCCTAAAAGCGTAGGCGGTCAAGTAGACTGAGTATTCGATCCCCTGTTAAATAACACTGCTGTACTTAGCGTTCTTTTGTGCAAATTCAATGTATTAGAAGAATATATATATATATATATATATATTTTTAAGCAATAATTGTGAGCAAACTAGTACTAATTAAGTTTTTTAGTCGCTAGCGATACTATTATTTTCAAAACGTTACTGTCTACAACAATTTCATGTCTTGTTTATCAACACGAGTATAATTTAGTCCAAAACGTCTGTACTTAAAGCGCGATCAATATGAGTTGATCAATTTCCTGCAGTTTTATCCCCCAATATTTTAGGCAGCTATTTATCGTGGGCCAGATTTAGAAAAATATTTTTACCAAGGCAGTATCCTGATTTGCAGGGCTGAAACAGGGCCATGGGGGGCAAATATATCATCCGCCGTCAATTTACCCAAATGTGGCCCGTGCTTCAATTGGGTAAATTGACGGCACAAAATTCGTATACAATGTGGAAAAGGCATTGAATCCAGAGTTAACAGGCAACAATAGGATTTCGGAAAACATTTTTGAGTCAATCCTAGCCTACGGAAGAAGTTATATTATAAAAGGGTGTGCTTGGTTTAAGGAAATCTTCTCAATTGGAAAAGAAGTATGAGAATACCGTTGAGCCACTAGTTTTTTAATCTAGCAAATAACTTTGACGATACAGAGCTGATTACATTAGAGTAAGTAATTGGGAAATTTGAGTACTCCATCACTGTTCCATTGAAACTTACTTTTCAAGTTAAGACTC
>QVIK01000766.1:0-15953 GCA_003957845.1 Oidium heveae | reverse complement strand
GGGGGGGGGGGGGGGGAAGAAATAAAGTTGAGTACAACATCTTTTTTTTTCCGACATACAAAAAATTGCTGATCCTGTGAGGGAGATGAAGCTGATGGAAGCTCGCAGTTTCTTATGTTACCATTGCATAGTTTCTCATCGCAGTCATTTTATTAAAACTCACTTGATGAATGTCTGGTCTTAGGAACAGAATTTTGCTACAACCATTTATATATAGAGCACATTTACAAGACTTATGCTGATTTCCCCCCAACCCTCGCTTGTAAGTGCTATTCACTCTTTACCTTTTGAGGCATGAATCACTTATTCAATGCGTTGCTGCTTCTTCTTGTTTCCCATTTTTATCCTCTACATCTCCCATCTGCATGCTAAGAATGTGGTAATCTTGCTAAACTCTATTCCGAAATTACTATTCTCAGTTTATTTAATTGAAATAGTAATATTATCCAATAATTAACTTGTAGTGGGCGATGGCCGTGGGAATCTTGTCTCCTTTCATCTCCATAGTTATTGTCAACTTCCCCAAGATGATCTTCTATTGTGAAACGAGATCCCATTAAAAGTAAACTTCTGTTACTGAAAAAAAAAAAAAACCAAAGTGTTTGGTACTTCTTTTCATATAGTTTAGCTTTTGATTTAACAGCTGTTGATTAGTATGTGTTGGAGAAATAAAAAATTGACCTTTTCATCTGCTGCGATAGAATTTGGCATCATAAAATCCCTTTGCTATGAAAGAGATAAATTGTCAACGTGTGTTATCAGACTGTTTGGAAATGGGGTAATCATTGCGGTCAAATATGAGCGAGTCTAATACTTAACAGAAGCTATGCAGGCTGTTAGAAGGCGATCCACAGATTATTAGCGACATCCGCGTAGAGGGGTTTAGTCGATAAACTGAAACCAATTACGACATCATTTGTGATCTCCCAAGCAAATGTCCAATATCCTTTCTAAATACTGTTAGACCCAAAGCAGCTAAGCGTGTCATCTTCTTGACGTTACAGGGCGCCTCTCTCAGCCTTGCCTCCCACTCAAGACACCAAACGCCGCTCTATTTTGAAATATCAATTATCACTTTTGAGCCAAAAATCTTATTCAAATATGGGTAACGCCAGCAGTGCTTTGCTGGAGAGCATTGTACAAGGTTCAAATTGTATTTTATTATCTCTTCTGAGTAAAGAAAATTACACTAATTGATTTTAATAGTCGACCGTGACGAGGTTGATAGGATACGAAAGAGGTTTATGAAATTGGACAAGGTTCATATTAATCTCTGAGTGCTACCTAGAAATCTAATTTTGGTACGAAGGATAACTCCGGTACCATTGAACGTGACGAGTTTCTTAGCCTCCCGCAAATCTCCAGTAATCCACTTGCAACGAGGTACCGACTTCGGACTATTCTTTCATGGGAAAAACTTTTTTTATCTAATGGATCCCTAGATTAATCGCTATATTTGACGAAGATGGGGGTGGAGATGTCGATTTTCAAGAGTTCGTTTCGGGATTAAGCGCCTTTTCAAACAGAGGGAACAAAGAACAAAAACTAAGGTTCGCATTCAAAGTTTACGATATCGATCGCGATGGATATATCGGTAACGGGGAACTATTCATTGTCTTGAAGATGATGGTTGGAAGTAACCTGAAAGATCAACAACTCCAACAGATTGTGGATAAAACGATCATGGAGGCTGATTTAGATGGAGATGGCAAGATAAGTTTCGAGGAATTTACTAAAATGGTCGAGAACACAGATGTTAGCATGAGTATGACACTAGGTATGGTACTTTTTTTTAGAAATCAACTTCCAATGCATTTATCTGAAGCTGACATTACTTAAGACCAATTTTGATATGATTGTCCCTCTATTCAACTTAATGAAATATATGAACTTTCTCCCATAGTAACAATAAATGAGATGCTATCATGCTATATTATTGGCTATTTTGGTAGAAACAGTTCCAGAGATCCAGCTTGAATACACGGAATCTAGTTGGCTACAAAAATCTCGACACCCTTCACATGATCTGATATTTATTATACTAAATTTAGAAAGAGAAGCGGCAGTTGACTTGGTAATCTTAATCAGAATACTTTGATAAATTTTTGTAGTATCAGAGTTTTCACAAGTGGAAAGGAAAGAAATGTGAATGGATTGAGGGCTATTTTTTTTCAATAGCCCAGGTATAACTGTCAACAGTCATAAGAGGCTGACATTGCTGCACCGTCAAGGAGATCATTAAATGTATGACGATAAATTTTATGAAATATATTTGATAGGGAATCGGTATTTGTACTATATTTTAATGGTACTATCACTGTCCTCAATATTTCTTAAGCCCAAAAATTTGATCATGTTAATTAATGCTTAGAACAAGGGTGAAAATGGGCCTAGATGTGTATCAAATGAAAATACAGTGGAACCTCTGTATATTAAAACTGGATATGCTTTGAATACTTTGCATGAGAATCAAGCTTCTTCGACAAGAAAGGGCCCCCAACTTCCCCAATCCCCCCTGCAGCCACCCACTCCCCTAATCACCCCATCTCATAAGTGCCACCGTCAACCACACTATCCAATCCAATTAAATGGAACAAAACAAACCATTACGTCAGCATTTACCCCATCCAAGCATCTCTTGTCTAGTGCACCCCAAGGAACCGATGAAGGAGCAACTACAAATATCAACGCGATTCTTCCATCCGAGCTAACTGAAACCGTTGCAAATTGGCAACGCCGTGAACGTGTATGGTGTGCTCGACTTAAAAGGTGCATGAGTGCTTTAAATAATATAGAGAGTACCCTATCCAAGTTCAAAGAGGATATTCAAAAAGAAGAGGCATGGGCTTTTCTCTCCTACACCAAACTGGCGATTTTTGGCTTTGCTGCATCCGAAAATTTCCCCAAACCAGCGCCTATCAGAAGAAATACTTAACCAGCCAGAAGCAACCAAAACTAAAATAATGCAACGAAACAAAACCATCCTAATGTAGATATTGCAACTCCAGTAATCGCCTCGTCCATGCACAAAACGCTTGGAAATACAACAACTCACCACAGCTTGCCCAATAAACCGCTAACAAATGATTCAACATGAGCCACAGTAGTGCGAAAGAGTCAAAAGCATAATCGGACTTTGACGGATCATAAGGCAGAGAGTGTTTATAAATTCAAATTCATATTCAAAGCAGAAAGCGCAGCAACATGACTTCCAAAGACTTCACAATAACACAGTTAGTACACAGCCATATAAAGGGAAACCATCTAGTCAGGAACGCCTTGATTAATTGCTCTTTTTGCGCCTATCACAAGAACATGAATGGCGGAATTTATCTCCTGCTTGTATTCGTAAACTCTAGGTACAACGGTTAGCAATAGCACTAACACCTATCGGTAAGATCAAGCCAGTGTACTCGGGCTTCGCTCTAAGTCCTTGTAACAAAATGCGCGAGCGGCTCTTTTCAAAGTAGAAGGTGGACTCTTCATGTCTAATGCCAAGCTTGAACCAGCCTGTAATTGGATATCATTACTTATACCAACAGTCCCATCTTGTATTCGTACGGAACAGGGTCTAATGGAAGATAACCTGGAAATACTTTCAGACGACATTGAGCGTGCTTCCACCATGCAATCCATGGCGTTAAGGCTCTTTGGGAAAAACAATCCAGACGCACCTCATCAAGCCTGGGTGGCATTCTTCAGTAAGGCTCCTCGCTCAGGCTTTTGGGTCTTTGATGAATCAGGTAAAGTGAGACCTTTTAAAAAATCTTAAGCAATTGAGTTCTACAAACGGTGCAATGATCATCATTCACCGAAAAACTGCTCAAGAGCACCATCTTGTGGCAATTGCGGTTCAAAAATGCACACGAAAGATGCTTGTATGGCTTTAACTAAGTGTAGGAATTGTGAAGGACCACATCGGTCTGATAGTTACAAATGTCTTGCACGCCCTACGTGCCCTGGACCACCTACTAAAGAATAACTAAAAGTTTTTCGTAAGGCTGGCAACCGAGAATATCAAGCCATCGTCCGAGCAAAAGTAGCTGAAGATAGAGCAGCTGAAATGCAGAAAAGTGTAAATACTCCTCACGTTGACCAAACTCAATCAACTGAAGATGAGAAAATTCTGGCGTTGTCTGTCGATGTTTTGACAGATGATGCCATGCGGTTATGAAGGGCTTCCCATAGCGCCGTCAGCCTCCCCTTTATCCACTTAATTTTATATCAATCAATCTAGGAAGAGGAGGCACAACACATGATATCACTTTAGCGAGATCCTGTGAGCTCCAATTTGATGTTCGCCATATAGCTACTTATACACGAAAGGATCCTACACAAACCAATGCTAATCAACTCTTTCTCCCCCAACCAACCGGTGATTATTGCTGAGTGGCTGTCAATAGGATATCGTTTTTTAATATTAATAAAGCACCACATGACTCTTCTGCAGTATCGCCCTTGCTCAATTGGATTCCATCCCCTTAGTCATAATTGGGGATTTTAACTTGTTGCACTGGGCCTAGCAACCTGGGGCCACTAAAACGTATGGACAAGGTAATGGTATTGAAAATTGGGCTGAGAGATATAACTTGTCTTGTTTAGTCATCGGCGAACCTACCCATAGAGCTAGAAATACTCTAGACCTGGCCCGGACAAATGTTGACGGGACTAACACTTGGGTAGCACATGATGAGTGCGTGGCTGGTGATCACCTCCCAATTTGCGGCTCAGCTCCTTGCCGCAACTGGGCACCAACCAAGATTAATTATCAAATTCGAGTCGCTAGAGATAAACTGTCCAAATTGGTTCAGGTTGTGTCTTAATAGCCCCCCCTCCTCCTTTCTCTAGAATCTATCAAGGAGATAGAAAATTCTGCGCAGGATCTCTACAGAGTATTAAAAAAGACTATTCAGGCAGTCGGAACACGTCCTAATCGAAGTCGAGACAAATCTGCGGCATGGTAGTTCCGAAATGCAACTTTGCGCGGCCTAATTATGAAGATGCAACATCAGATTATGAGCGGGAACGTCGACTGAAAGTGTACCGTAACGTGGTAGCTTCATTAAAAAGAAAGTATTGGAAAAGACAGGTTGAACCTATGAAATCTTCTTCAGATATCTTAAAGCTCATGCACTGGGCGTCCCCTAGACAACTAAAAGCACCCCCTCCTCTCATTCACGGAGGAAGTATAATTTCGGAACAGATTGAACGTGCAACATTTCTACAGGACAGTCTCTTAACTAGGTTCGAAAGCTCTGATGACCTTGCTTCCTATACTATATCTGGGGAGGCTCGCATTAAGTGGACAGGAGAATTATCAGAAATAGAAGTACGCCATTGGAAGCGGAAACACCTGTCTTGGTGCAGATGGAATTTCAATAAAACTTTTGCCAGCTTGCAGGGAAAGTATAGAACCATGTGTTACCAAGCTATTTCAAGCATGCTTAAATTTCGGTCATTACCCTTCTTTCTTCAAGCTAGCAGAGATAATTTTTCTCCCAAAGAAAAAACGGGATCTAACTAAAGCAGAGTGGTGGAGACCCATTTCTCTACTCTCAGGTCTTGGAAAGAGCGATTGTAAAAATGATGTCTCATCTCGCAATTGTTTCAGATAAAGTCGGAAAACAGCAATTTGGAGCTCTTCTCAAGCGTTCAGCAATTGACCTGGTCTTCTGTGCTGCACATGATATTGAAGAGGTTCGTTGTCAGGGCTCGGCTTCAACATTAGTAACCTTAGATGTTCAAGGTGTGTTTGACTCGGTACTACATAATCGGCTTTTGTGGAGGATGCATGCACAAGGCTGGCCGGATATGATCCTTCGTTGGATACGATCTTTTCTCACGAATATAAATGTACAATTAGTGTCGGTATATCTAATGATTCCTTGTCTAATCTGTAATACATTAATTCGGTTGAGAATCACATGTCGTTAGAGATGACGTAATTGAACTTGATGGCATACTGGTTGAGATGACATCACAATTGTCATTTATATGCGTAGATAGTAGGAAGTAGATTTAGGAAGAGACAGACAGAATACAATCACCTTATGAAGAGTTTAAGAATTCGACAAGTGAACCTCGTTAAACCAGAAATTAGGTATCCTGGAGGTGATACTAGCTCCAAAAGTTTGGTGTGCGGGGTTCCTCAAGGATCTCCAAATCCTCCTCTCCTGTTTTTTGGTATATGGCAGAACCTCTGCGTATATAAATCCAAGGACACGATTTAGCTATGCAGACGAAATTATAATCCTGGGTATAAGGCGCACCATTGCGGAATCTGCGACAGTTGTACAGCGAGAGATTGATAGCTAAATGAGTTAGACAAATAATAATGCTGTATCAGTTGACCCAAAGAAAACTGAAGTCATCCAATTTAACGGATGGCATAGAGAAGATCCAATTAACGTCAGAATAGCTAACACTTTAGTAGAGCCTACTGGGCATATTCGTTGGCTAGGTATATACCTTGATTATATACTATTATTCAGAAAACACGTGGAAGTATGGTGTGTAAAGGCACTCATTATAGCAGACTTTATGCGGAGACTCAATCCAGTAAATCTTGGAGCTGCTCCAAGACACCTAATTCAGGCAGTTGACGCTTATGTTGTCTCTGTGGCAACATACGAAGCTGAAGTGTGGTGGCCTGGTTTGACCCGTCCGAAAACACATTGAATTGTGACCCCTTCAACTACATACATCTGTGGATTAATTAATGAGTATTTTCATCCTGCAATAAGAGCTACACTACCGGTGTGGTGAACAACACAAAACGTGGTACTTCACAGAGAGTGTGGACTTCCCCCAGCTCGAACTGTGCTAGGGAGCAACCGCTTGCGACTAACAGCTCGGATTAACTCATGAGGCGATCGTCATCCCTTACGACATCAGGCAAGCATTTATCTAAATTTAGGCACGCTCAAATCAAGCTGAATCATAAACTATCTAAGCGGTCAGAAACCCTAATGACCTGGTTACAGCGAGCTTATGCTCAGCTTATTCCAGCAGAGGCTACTGAAACTCTTTCTGAATCAGCTTATACTACTGACCTGGGATCAAAATCTGAACGAATAGAAATACATTCATAATGGGTTAGAACAATTTCCCCTGCAGATATTTGTTCATTTTCGGACGGATCTTCGGAGGGGCATGGTCAATCCTCCTGTGGCTTTAGTCTCCAGCGCAACGGTAGTTTTTTTCATAGGAGCCAGGGTATTCTGCATGGAGGTGAAGTATACAATGCAGAATTAATGGGCACTACCATGACCCTTGTTGTTGCAATTAAGGGTTGTCAAAATGGCGAAAAAATCTATATTTTACTTGATAACCAAGCAGTTGTTAAGGCTTTAAAAACGAGCAGGGCATCATCTTGCCTCATACGAATACGGGTATCTCACAATATCATTAAAAAAGCCAATGCAGAGATCAGATGGGTACCAGAGCACTCAAAGATCAGTGGAAATGAGGAAGCAGACGCTGCAGCACACTCAGCACTACAATTACTTCTCCATCGCCAATTGAGTCTGAGTCGTATAATCCATGTATACCTACGTCGTTTGATTTTCAAAAACTGCCATAATTTGGTGAATGAGTGGTGGTCTAAGGTTTGCCCAGCTAGGTGTCGTGACCTGGACCTATAGATGCGCTGTCAAAAACCATAGGAATTAGCTCTCCCTCGACGTCTACTACATAAACCAATAGCAGCTAGAACAGGTTATGAAGACGTTGCGGCGTACCATCGTCGTTTTGATCATAGGGATGCAGACTTAGAATGCATAAGTAATCAAGAAACCTCGCCTGCTTACTTTATTCAATGTCATCGATATGCCATCCAAGTGCGTAAACTCAGAAAAGGAGCTACTATGGGAGAGTTTATCGGTCAACTTCTCGGACCTAAGTGTCTGGATAAGTTCCTAGAATTTACGTAGTAAACAGAGTGTTTTAGTGACCTATAAGCGAACCGAATCTTTGCTGAATGCGAGAGCTGGATATAAGAGCTATTTAGTCACGAGGAGTGGTAGAACGGAATTAGTATGAAGAATGCAATCTTAGCTCGAAATTACATATATGTGTATATACTTTCTTTTCTTTAGATTTTCGTCACTCTTTCGTCTTAAATAGCATTTAACTCCCTTTGCGGTAGAAGTCACGAGAACGAGTAGGGGATGCTCCTAGGGCATAATTCCTGCCAGCTCCATCGGTCCTAGATCCATAAGGATATTGGGCTCTAGCCTAGGACCTTAAAATGAATAAATTAAGCGCAAACTTTCGGAAAGAAATGTTTGAATACCGCTGTTGGATACACATTCGTGGCTTTATTGCAACAAAACCATGAATTTTTGCTTTCATAGCATATGTGGTACAATTGGATCGAATAAGTTCAACATCGCGGTATTTTGAGAGCTTTTTTACTGCGAACCCTTGTTTTTCGAGCTATGCTACTGATAAGATACGGATTGACTGTCCTAGAATATGAATGGCTCCATGTAGTGGTTCTAGCTTACTATCAATTGCTGTGAAGGTTAGGTTTCCATGACCAATGGTTGTGGTTATACTACCTCCGGCAACATGGCAGTTGAGGAAGAGGAAAACCCATATATATTGCTAGATACATGAAAGTCAGCAGCACTATCAAATTGATACTCAGTGGTATTGTGGATATTATCAACTGAGAGAATATTTTTATATACATAATTATTTTGTAGAGAATTTGAAATTGCCCTTTTTTTCTCTCTGCAGTCAAGTTCTTTATGTCCCTTGATATTGCAAAAATTACAGATTTCAGAATTCTTTTGAACTTGGAGTTTTGTTTTGTCAGACGTAGTGGAAACAAGACACTCAACAACGATTTCATCAAACGAAAATTTTTGACAACGAATGGCGAGTTCTGATTGAATAGTTTGAACGTGATGGAGGAGAGCGTATTTCATCATGTGGAGAACAGATATTCTTATAATCCTCAACACTATCACTATGATGGCATGCGCTAGCAGGAAAATATATCTTATGAATGGTACGACCAAGTTCTGGACTTTCCAACCTCGCAAGGATATGTCAATTCAATCCTTCTTGAAAGAATATCAAAAACGAGCGCGAGACCTCAGGGAGCACGTTACTATCACTCTAGAAGTTGAGTATCATATGAAATATCTTTTCCTATCACATATTGCTAGTTTGCAACCAGACTTGGGTAATCGTTGTCTAAATCACACCCTCCCACAAATGATTATCGAATGTCTAACATGGTTATCTTCCCACTCCACATCCAAATCCTCCAACAAACAAGATAATGTACTAAAATGCAATTCCTGTACTATAAAAGGGCATAAAGAAAACGAGCGTAGAAAGAAAAAGAAAAAGATGACTGAATCTCAACAAAATAATGATTCTGCAAAGACCAAAGTCTTGTCCTTAGATAGTACCGTAGATAATTCTGCATTCTATTTAGATACAGCAGCAGATTATCACGTGTCTGGAAATAAATCTGATTTCTCATCTTATATCAATTCTCCTCAAGTAATCTGTGTCGCAGGAGGTGGTCAAGTGACAACTGAAGGCCGTGATGAACTAAATTTTCCCATAATTGATAACAGCGTAGAAACACTAAAAAGTGCTATATACATGCCAGGTCAGAAAAACTGTATTATTTCTACAATAAAACTAGAAAAACAGGGATTTTCTATGAATTGGCCTTCAAATTACCGTAACGTTGAAATCATCCGTCCAGACAGAACAGTCAATGCATCATTTCGTCGCGCATCGGGCAGGTTAGTCTGTGATCCTTATGCCTCTATATCTATGAAAGCTCATGCATACTGAGTAATCCGCGATTGGCACAGTATTCTTGGCCACCTGGGACAAAAAGCCCAAAACGCTGTACTAAAAGCTGCTGGTATCAATACAGTCAAGTTCCCTCTAGATTGTGATACATGCGTCAAAGAAAAAATTACTAAATGTTAAGGGCATGAATCTTTGCGCAGCGCGTCTTACTTTGGTGAGGCTGTTCACTTAGAACTGGTTGGCTATCAAAAATCTCTGTCTCCTACCACCTCAGATAAATCATTTCCCAACGCGACATGGTTTCTCCTTGCAGTAGATGAATCCACCTCCTGGAAATGGACATGACCAATTTACTGCAAGAAAACAGTTCCTACACAAATTCGATATCTTCTTGGACATCTTAAAGCAAAATTTGATAAAACTCCAAAGCGTCTGCATACAGATGGTGGTACCGAATTTTCGAATACAGAACTTCAAAAAGAACTACTTTCTAGAGGAATTGAATGGCATAAATCATCCTCCCACGCACCAGAGCAAAATGGGATCGCCGAAAGAAATGTCCGCACAGTCACTGGTAAGATGCGGACATTACATTTATAATCAGGTCTCCCATTACGTTTCTAGCCTTTAATCCTAGTAGCCTCAATAAATTTAATTAATATTACGCCTAATAATGAAGCCCCAAAATCACCGTATTTTGAAGTTTTTCAAAAACTACCTGACATCAAAATCCTTCACCCTTTCGGGTGTCGTGCCCTTTGGCTTGATCCAGAGACCCAAAAATGAATTCTAAAGCCAAAGAAGGCATTTAAGTTGGCACTGGATTTAGTGGAAGTCATTACATTTTAAATATTGAAACAAGTCAAACAGTAATACGACGCGATATCCGCGTCCATGAAAAGACTTTCCCTCTAAGAAAGAATATCCTAAAACTTCGCAACAGCAAGCTTCGTGTCATTGAAGCCACACTTTCTGGACCCAATGCAAAGAATTGGACCAAAGCCATGAATCAAAAACTTGAAAACATGACAAGGAATAATGTTTGGACTCTCGTGCCTTAGTTTGAAACAAACGGAAAAATAATTACGGGCAAATGGACTTTAAAAGAAAAGCCTAATGGTCAGTTTAAAGCTAGATGGCGTGCCCGTGGATTTTCGGAGCCGTACGCAGACGATACTTATGCCGATGTACTCCCTCCAACAACTATGAGAATACTATTGGCGTTTGCTGCTACTAACAATTACTATATTCGTCATGTAGATATTACCGCTGCATTTCTTCAAGCAGACATAGATCAACCGATCTACATTGAACAACCTCATGGTCGTGAAAAACCTGGAGGCTTAGTCTGCAAATGACAAAAAGCTATCTAAAGACTAAAAAAAGCCCCCAAAAGATGGCAGCTTAAACTTCGACAAGCACTATATCAAATGAAAATCTGTTCACTCAAAACAAACTCCAATGTATTTCGCCGCGAAAACATAATCATTTCTACCTATGTTGACGACTTCATGATCATATCTCCTACCCACTCTCAGACACACAATGTCATCACAACACTATCCAAAGCATTTAAGCTCAAAGGTCTAGGAGATATGACAAAATTTCTTGGTATTAAAATCCAAAATGATTCTGATACGATACGTATACATCAACAGGACAAAATAGATGCTCTCTGTGAAGACATGGGCATGATTCAATCTAAAGGGGTAAGTATACCCATCTCTGACTATAATCTAATTGACCGCGAAACTGAAAACTTATGCTCTAAATCCGACTCTGTATTATATTGTTCCGTAGTTTGTTCTTTTCTCCACATAGCAAACATGACACGGCCCGATATTCAGTACGCAGTTAATCGGCTGTGTCGCCATGTGCCTAATTCCTCTCCAAACGCTAACTTATCACTTAAACACCTAATTCGATACATTTCACGGACAAAATCAGTAACTCTTTTATTTCCCAAACGTTTAAAGCCTGAGCTTACTGCTCCCTCAGAGACTAGTTGGGGTAATATAATGTCTTCTAAAGGTACATCAGGTAACATATTCTTCGTAAATGGCACACCAGTTGTATGGTCGTCGAAGAAACAAACGATTACAGCTCAAAGTACATGTGAAGCTGAATACGCTGCACTTACCACGTTGGCTATCACGGCATAGTGGATACGTCCATTGTACGAAAAAATATTTCAAGTTACTAATCAACTTATCATCGCAGAAATTGATAATACAGCTGCTAAGATAACAGCTAATTCTGATAAAATTCCTGATTGCAGTCGACATTTTCTCATGAAACAATCAATATTTCGAGAGTCAGTTAAAAATAAACTTATCAAACTAAAATACACACCGATAGATCAATGCAAAGCAGACGGACTAACAAAATGTTATGAGTGGCAATGGAAGTTTGAGCACAACAAGCAAGAATTTGGAATATAATGGTTTAGTAAAGCTAACGATCTAAGGTACTAAGTACAGAGTATTTATCTACTCTCTTTGGTTATCAACCATGGGGTATCATAATCCAGAACTCCTTAAAGACTCCAACATAACAAACATATAATATATCAAATACGATATTAAATACTAAATATATAATACATCAACTTAGAAATCACTTTCTATAAAGTCCTTTGTGATATCCGGAATGTAAGGGGTAATGTGTCTGTTGCCGTCTATCCGTCTACCCGCATATAGTGAGTATCTGACCTCTTAATACAAAAGCTCTGCAACGCTTTAAATACACAGCTTTCTGTACTCAGATTAGTATTGACCTGAAGCAATCTGTCTAAGGGGGGTGTAATGATGATCCCCATAATTCACGTGACTCCACACGTGATATCATATGTATATTTAGATGGAACTTATCATAATAAAACCTCATCGTTGGGCCCTGCACTAAACCAACTAGATGCTTAAGCTGCAGAGGTCCACACGAATCCACAAACATCTCCTGCCCAGCCCGCCCTCAATGTAAGAATGGGATATTTATTCGCCCTACAAGAATACAGCTTAAACATATCCGTACTTTAGGAGGGAAAGATTTCATGAATTCAGCAAAGAAACAGACAGCTACTCTTTCAGAATCCTCTCTAGGCAATTCTGGGGCCGAAGTTATCATTATCTCTCAATAGAAATGGTGAGGAGACACAATCAGCGGCGAGTCGAACCTTTTCAGATCATGCAAGTCAATGTTGGGAGGTCATCCTCAACACATGATATTGCACTTCATTTAGCTAACGAAAATCGAATGGATATCTTGTTAATACAAGAGCCTTGGACCTATAGAGATTTATCCAGACAAAGAACTAAGACTCATAAATCATATGTATCTTTTTCCCCATTAGAGATATGGCACACGCGACCAAGAGTTTTTACCTATGTTCGGAAAGACGCAAGACTTAGGCTTTTTCAAACTGGCATAGACTATTCAAGAGATATGGTCCAAATTTCTTTTATTATCAGAAAGAACCTTGTGGTACCGATATGGAACATATATAATGCTCCTATTGTATAAGACGAAGCAGGAAGCGGCCTAGATAAGCTTCTGAAGTGCTCGGAGAAACCCTTCTTCATAGGTGGTGATTTTAACCTTCGCCATCCGCTTTGGGACTCAACTGTTGATCACCCTCGAACTAATTGTGACAGTCTTATAGAATGGTATGGATCCAACTTTCTTAAGCTCCTTAATCCTATTCAGACTCCAACACATAACCGGGGCGGAACCCTTGACCTAGCCTTTTGTACAGATCTGAGTGCAAATTGTGAAGTTCGAACCGATCTTCACACTACTTCTGACCACGAGACATTGGTCTCTACCCTCAACTGGAGCCAGCAAATGCAAAGCGATTCAAATTTCCAATTTAAAGCATTTAACGATAGAATCTTCCTCGAACTTTTACATAACAGCCAAAGTCCACCCAACATCACGACTCAAGTCGATCTAGAAACCGAGGCTGATAATATCATTAACCTATTGCATACCGCACTTTCAGGAGCATGTCCGCGTAAGCGAGTAAGAAATTTCGGCACTCCATGGTGGAATAATGAATGTCAGTTCGCGGCTCATGCATACCACAGAGCGCGCCGATTGGGTCCTGCAACTTGGGAGAATTTTGAACTTAAAAAAACCGTGCGACAAGCAAAACGCTTTTATTGGAATTCTATAATCGAAGACTGTAAGACACTTCCAGATGCCTATAAGATTGTACGCTGGCACAACGCTGCCCCTAAATATCAATTACCACCTCTTCATGACGAGGACATAAATAAGAAAGTTAGTGATCCTCAATCTAAAGCTCAGCTCCTACATAAAAAACTGTTATGCCGTCATATGGAGGCCGAAGATATACCATTAGATACCGCAACTGTACCAAAGCGTAACATCCCTTGGGAAATTATATCCACCTCAGAGGCATTCAAGGCCACCTGTCAAGCCACTTCCACAACACCAGGTGAAGATGAGCTTACATCTAATATACTTCGTTTAGCGTGGCCAGCTCTTGGTATTAGGATTACTAATCTTTTTAACAATTGCATTAAACTAGGGACTCACCCACGGGCATTCAGAACAGCTACAGTTATTATCTTACCCAAAACGGGAAAAAGAGATCGGTCGCTTCCTAAGTAATATCGACCCATTGCCCTTTTGTCATGTTTAGGCAAGGGGCTGGAGCGCCTCATTGCCCGCCGTATTTCTTACTGGGCGCTAAAATTAAAGATTCTCGCCCGTGACCAATGTAGTGCAGTTAAGCAACGTTCAGCAGTTGATCTAACGACAGCCCTATCTTGCAATATACGCCGATCGTGGGAAAGAAACAGAATCGCTGGTCTGATAACAGTTGATGTTAGGGGTGCGTTTGATGGGGTTCTTCGTAACCGACTAATTTTTAGATTACGTTCTCAAGGATGGCCTGTGCATCTCATTGATTGGGTAAAGTCTTTCTTCTCTGAACGCCAGGTGCGTATGCGTCTAGATTATATCACAACCGAACCATTTCCTGTAGCCTGCGGACTCCCTCAAGGATCCCTTGTTTCCCCTATCTTATTCCTCCTCTACATTGAACCACTTTTAAGACTCTCACGCGTACGTTTTGGTTACGCAGATGACGCGGCATTTTTTGCCTCAGGTATATCATTAATGGACTGTCAACTAAAGCTTCAGAAACAGCTTGATCTCTCGCTTGACTGGGCTATAGATAATGGGATTTTCTTTGACATGGAGAAGATTGAGTTAATATATTTTCAGAATAAAAGGAAATTTGAGGAGCTTCCCTTACGAGCCAAAGACTTCTTAGTTAAACCAAAAGACTTAATTAGGTGGCTTGGTATATATTTTGACAGGAAGCTATCTTTTAAAGAACATGTCCGTCTCGCTTGCCAACGATCACGAATAGTAACCGATCATGTACGCCGGTTATGTAATACAAACCGTGGAACAAGTCCTAGTTTACTAGGACAAGCTGTTCAAGGATGTGCCTTTGCCTCATTATTTTACGGAGCAGAAACATGGTATGGCCCGCAAACTTCAAAATGGGGGCTAAACCAGGTTCAGATCGCTATGAATAGAGTAGCCAGAGCCGTGCTACCAGTGTATAAAACCTTTCCTATAGCTGCACTCCTTCGCGAAACGGGCTGGGGACCAGTGACTGCTTGGTTAGACCGTATACTTGATCGATTGGCTGTAAGAATAGCAGCCTCTGATCCAGGACATCCGCTCCGTCATAGATGGAGCTCGTCCCATTTTGCTTGGATACGTCGTCAGCAGTTGATAGAGCTGTCACCAGATATATCTAAACCACCATGGACTGAATTTGATCGAAAGTTGATAGCAATTCAGATTAGAGGATATGGACGTCTAGAAGGTCTTGAAGCCTACAACCGATGGGTCCAGTTATGTAGTCCGCTTGATCTCATAGTTTTCTCGGATGGTGCACTAGATAGGACTGGTAAAGCTGGCGCAGGTTATTGTGTATACCGAGGGTCACAGGAAATTCTATCTGGTCAGGTGCCACTAGGACACTCTGCACAAGTTTACGACGCCGAGATTGTAGGGGCAGTGGAAGGCCTCCGCGCTACTTGTTCTCACTATATGGCTCGATATGCAACAAATGTCACTGTCTGTCTCGACAATGAAGAGGCTGCTATTCGTCTGCACACTGGAATAGC
>QVIK01000765.1:0-23278 GCA_003957845.1 Oidium heveae | reverse complement strand
CTCTGATCCCGCTCCTGTACAAGGGCGTGGTAGGCCATCAAGATCAACGACAAGGCCGCCCTCAGAGTTTGAGCATGTATTAGCTCAAACAGCAGTGGAACAGCAACAAAGAAGAAAATGTAAGCTATGCCATGGTGAAGGTCATAATGCGCGTACATGTAGAACTGTTAGTATCACAAGGGCAATATAATAGTACTACTATAGGGTGAATCGTTTTTTTTTAATCTTCTCCTACTCTTCTATTCTACAATCTAGTGTTGTTGTTTATACCAGCAAGTGCTAGTCTATTAAGTGATCAAACACAGGGATAGTTACTAGTATTGGAACTCCACAAATAATACAAGGGAATCATCGTCTACATTATTTCATGTATTGTTGATAGAATCGTATATTTATTACAGCAAGAACTTAATTCTGAATAGAGTTTTGCAAACTATGAGTGTAAAGTCAATCGGCGACTAATTAATTCCGGTTGAGTTAGGGTTAATTGCGGTTTCCGAGCTAAAGTCTGGAGCCAATGAGAGCCTCGCATTAGCAATGAAGACCCAATCCAGCCCGAGGTGAGGGATTTTTAACNAAAGTCAATCGGCGACTAATTAATTCCGGTTGAGTTAGGGTTAATTGCGGTTTCCGAGCTAAAGTCTGGAGCCAATGAGAGCCTCGCATTAGCAATGAAGACCCAATCCAGCCCGAGGTGAGGGATTTTTAACGATTCCCATAAATAAATATGGTAACAATAATATCATCCTCTCCTGATGAAGTAGAGTTAACAGCACAAGTTGACATAAAATCTTCTCGTTTGAAACAATTTTCCCAAGGTATTTACCTTTCGAAATCAAGTTTTTGTTGGAGTAGGTGAATATATTGTTATCCATGTGAGCGTATAATAAATTTCTGTCAAGAGTTGCCCCACTTTCAAGGATTTATTTACACCACGTGATGGGCTTAGCTTGCATAGGCAAGGTAATGCTCACGTGATAATAGCTTGGACTGGCCCCATTTTACAAAATCACCAAACACCATCTTCTATAGTATACTTTCCGATTCTTTGGGTTTCTATTGTTTTACAGTGCATTATCGTTCTATTAATTTCTTTGCCGTTCTATCGAGTCTCTGTATTCAATTTAGCTTCAACAGACACTCATGTATATAAAGGAGTCTTTCTTTATCTTTCTCTAGTTTTTTTTAGATTTGAGTCTTGTATATAACCTTATTACTGATCTTAGAGATCTCTTATTAGGTAGACTCGATTAATTCATATATCGTTTGTTCAATATTGATCTTGTCAATGTCTTGTCCGTGTCCCTTGGCACACCACCGGTCCTCGACAATCTCTATAGAGTTAAAGTTCTTTTTTGTATGGGAAGTGTATTCCCTCACTTTCCTCACTTTCCTCACTTTCCTCACTTTCCTCACTTTCCTCACTTTCCTCACTTTCCTCACTATGTTCACAGCGCAAAGGTAGAGATTTATAATTAGATAAGGAATTATGCCATTTTATGAGCTTTTACATGTCTTGCATAGTGCCTGCATGTAGAAACCATAGTATTCCAATAAGAATTTTTTGAGCGACGCACCGCAGTATGAGATTCTCTCTTTTCACAAACCGCAAGTTCCGTGCGGCGGGCAGTGCGATATGCTTGACGGAGTCTTTTGCACTTATCGTTCCACTACGTGGTTCCCAAGTTGCGTGGCCTCGAGGGAGGACATGCTACGTCCAGAGCAGTTAGAATATTCTTTATAATGTTCATTCCCTCAGATTCCACCCCTTCTTGAGTTACTAGAGCAGGATTTTCAAGGCTTTTATGTATTAATTGAAGGAAAAATTCGTTATTTAGGATTTTAGATCTAAGCTTGCCAGAAGTGTATGACAATAGGTCTCTGTAGATAGTTGTAACGAAGGTTTTGTAATCGGATGTGGTATGAAGGCAAACCCTTATCTCTCATTCCGCATTTTTGTCCTTACAGAATACTAGGCCATAGGTAACCCCTTAAGAGTGAGTAGAAGCCTCTGATGGATTGAGGAGCTGTAAATCTTTAGTGGAGTACCAGTCGATAAGCTCTTAGTAGGGGGCCTGGGGATGTGTGATAGTTAAGTCCAAGAGAGGATGTCGCAAATCGAAGTCGCCACCGAGGAAATATAGTGAATCATTTGAGCGAATGAGCGTTGAAATGCCAACACCAGCTTGGTCTGAGCCCCTTGGAGCATCATAGATATCCCATATACTGAGTTTTCCAGACTCTCTAAATACCCTTCACCGCGGGGGAACTTTACCCGCCTTGCATTCGAGGACATAAATACGAACGGAGCAATGCGCTATCTCCTTGTCTAGTGAGCCTCATATTTAGTTAATATGTCTGATAGGCATAATATTTCTTATGTGTCCTGATTCCTGAAGAAGTGACCATCCATGGGGTCAAGAAGCACTTGTAAGCCCCTAATTTTCTTAGGTGCAGGTCCTATTACGAACGTTTCCCCGTTTCCTATCTTTCTACTACCGCATTTCCGAACTGGTTCTCGATATTCTTTTTACATCGCATAAGTGTTGTTGCTTTTGCAGAAGTTTAGGCTAATATAGCTACCCCAGAAGGTACCTTCGATATGTCTGACATTAGATACTTATCTGAAGCGAACTTTTAAATTATCTGATGCAATTGGAAAGGATCCAATCTCCATGCCTCATAATTTAAATCAAGCCTGATAATGATGCGGCGATCCTCTTTGATTTGTTCTCTGAGAGGGTTTTCTTTCAATACTTGTTTCTTCAAAGGCATAGTCTCTCCTATCACTTTTCCCAACTGCTTTTGAAGCCCATGACTATATCGAGTATTTTGAGTTAGATTTTGGGCAATTATGCATCTTGGAATAAACTCGTTATCCTAACATTACATGAGATGCACCTTCTGCGAGGAGTCATAAAGTCTATTCCCACTCCGGAGTAATCTTTTTCTATTTCTTGAAAATATGGGTTCGTTATGTCAAGAAGGCCTTTAATTTTTTCCATAACTTGGAGCTTGCTTCCTTGGTTTTGTGTGGACTTTACATTTTCGGATTTGCCGATTTTCTGGCTGATTCCATAACCCCTCAAAATAGGGAAATTCATCATAATTGGCCGTAGATTGCGCGACCGTGTCTTGTAAATCATATTCCATGAGATTCTCATTATATTCATTGTCTGAGTCTAGCGTCACATTACACTCTTGCTCAACCCCGAGGCTCCTTTATAGAGCTCCGGCAATTTGTGTGGAGGAGCGACCTTTAAGAATAGAAAAGCTTTGATTTGCTCGTCGCCGAGCTCAATTTCGAGACGCGATTTCCAACGTCAGGTGAATCAGGAAGGGGCGGGCGCTTGAAATCCAGCGGCCTCGCCATTGTAGCTTGTTATGAAAAATATAGGCTTCAGATATGTTATAGTTAAAGATACATCTTGATAAATACGCTGTTTGCAAAAAGATTTTTGAAATGGAGTGCTCTCTAAAGACGGATTTATTATTAATATTTGACGCCAAATAGGCACACAGGCTAAGCCCGGCCATTATGTCCTCTAAAGAACGGTAGCTGTGTTAGATACGTATTTGTAACTCAGAGATATTACTGTAATAGACAATGAACACGTGTTAGCATATGATTGTAATGATATACTCAGATAATAGAACACCATGCTGGTAGGAATATCGATTTGAGCCATTGCCATTCTCAATAGGAGGTTTGCCTAATTGGCTCGGAGATACAACAATAGTCATGAAATTTATTGCATTATTGACCATAATTAGATTCCTACAAATAGAGAATACCGTTTCCGAAAATTCAGTTTTGGACATCAATTATCAATAGAGATTCCCAACTTAAGAAAACTTCCCCAAGCTGGGTTGCAAGATTGGATAGCGGAGTTTAACTATAGTCTCTCAGTTTTTTTTTGGATGTCAGTCCTCAAAAACTTTGAGATATGCCACTATTTAAAAAAAACTATCAATATCCGAAGACGATAAACAGCTGAAAGGAGATGAAAACCTTTTGAAATGGGTAAAAAGGAACTATTATCCCAAAATTCAAAAATGAGGCCAGCTTCACTAGCTCCTTCATGAATTCATTGATAAATATTTGCGAATGATGTCCTTCGCTTGAGGTTTGAGTGTAGTATGTGTTTTACATTTTCATTTTACGACAAATGTATAACGTGTTTAACCACCAAGTGTCCGCGAAATCTCTTGGCACTACCATCTTATATGAGAAATTGTTATTTTCGGCCCCACTACTTCTTAAAAAAAACTAAGCACTTTCATCTGAATCAAATGTCTCCTCTTCAATAAAATAACATGTACGAGCAGTATGCCCAGTCTCTCAACACCTTCCACGGCGTCTTTGGGCTCGCTGTACCACATCTTGATTATCCCCGCCACAAGCCTTCTTCCTGCTCTGCTGCACCGAAGGCGACTCTAAAGATACTGCTAGTGATACCTCACCAAACTTTAATACTCCTCCAGTCTGGATTCACTTACTTTTTCGCCCCTTCTGCTTAGTTAACTCGTCATTAAGCTCTTCAAGCTCTTTGATACGAGCTACCATAAGTGTGTTTTGATGTAACATAAGTTCAGCCCCCTTAACAAGCTGTAAAAATCCATCTTTTACTGAACCAGGTTAAGAGCCAAGCTTATTTTGAACTGGCTTAGTTTGCGATCCAAATTCAAGTGTATTGCTTGGTGTTCTGGACTGCCATAGTGTCTCTTGTAATGGGAGTCCTGGCGGGGTCTGGGGTCGGATATGCAGTTTATCTAGTATAACATGCGCATCTAATGGAACTAATCCTGCGCCTCTAAAGCTTGATCTGATATTGGCCTCTGTAAATGTCTCAAAAAACGCATCACGAAAAGCTGGCAAGAAGCCTATCTTGTCAATATGGAAGACGCGTCTCTGTGCCAGGGCTCTGATACGCTGAGATTACCAGAATTTTGGTACCGCAAAATAACCCACATCCAAAGGCTGGAGGATATGGGATGAATGGGGAGGCATACAGAGCGTGGTAATCTTGTTCTCCTCACAGAAGTCCTTAAATTCCTGTGAGTTATGACTCTTATGGCCATCCAAGATAAGTAGCAGATATACTCCCACCTGATGTGTCTTTGTATAATCGTCAAACTGCTTCAACCACTCTAGACCAAGCTCGTTTGTTGTCCATCCATTCTTAGAGACTGCAAGAACCCAGTCATTAGGTATACCAGTTTCTTCATATCAACTATATAGGTGTACCTTGCCTTTATAGATAATAAAAGCTGGGATTGCGACTCCAGTAGCAGAGATTCCCTGGATAATTGTAACCCACTCCCGGTCTCCTGCCTGAACCAGATCTGGTCGAGCAAGTCGCTCAGAGCCAGTAACAACTTTCATGGTCCCAATAACAGCCATCTGAAGCCCAGATTCATCAAAGTTGTAGATATCCTCATCCTGGATACCATGCTTGGCTTTAGTATTTTCAACCAGTTGAGACCAGTTGAGACCAGTTACTAATTATCACAGGATCTTCCTGCTTTGCCCTCTGAAGGTCCCTGGCCCGATTGAAGCTCATTTTTAGCTTATCTGAGCGCTTCACAAATCTCCTAGTCCAGTTCTTGCCAACCTTCTCTCCACCCCGCGCTTCTAGCAATTTATTTGCCATATCTTCTACCTCAACCAGTCTAGGAGAAAATTCTCGCGAATCATGATCGAGGATATATCGAATAACAGTATTTTCTTCGGTCAATGTAAGCTTCTGGCAGTTAGGCTGGCAATTGTGTCGTGGTTATATTCCGTCCGCGCGTCTTCGTAAGGTTTTAGCAACAATATTGAAAGCTGTAGGACTCTGTTCGGGGGTTTCAAGCTGACCATCCTGAAAGGCCTGTAATGCGAGAGCAAGCCTGCCTTCTTTCTGGGTAGATTGCACATTTTTTGGTAGAGACATAACGCGTTGAAGATGTATTGTGGTTGCCTAGAGATTTCGCGGACACTCGGTGGTCACGGACACTCGGTGGTCAAACACGTTACCTATTATATCCTGAGATGCATCGTCATTAACTATATGGAAGAAGATAGGTGTTGAATACGCCCCAATAGTCTTCGAGGTTCTCGGACAATATATGTATGATAAAAATCTGTTAGTAGACAATCTGACATGTCTGGTGGCCTTAGGTCGCGCAAGTACGCCAAATGCCCTATGGAAGGCGCGAGGCCGGGATTAGCCCGTGAGCCTGCTTGGCGTTAATAATAATAATAATGTGGAAGAAGATAACCTGAGGCTACTAAAACTATGGGTCATTCAAACCTCGCTTAACTTTATTACTAGTAAAAAACGGTTTAAATAAACACCCGTTGCAAATAAATTCACTTTTGAGTTTATAGTACATGGGCCTTTATTTCTAACTCTATCAGTGTCTCACCAAATTATTGAAATTGTTAAAACCTAATCTAGACTTCTAGATGAGAGGACTGAACATAAATTTACGAAGACTAACTTATAGTTTTACGTTAATTTTTTGAGTCGATAAGGGCCATTATTTCTCCAATTTTGCCGAAGAAGTGGACAATATGAGAGCCAGATGGTACTTAAGTTAGTCATTATACCCCCGTTGGTCGTCCACCTACTATAAATATGATATGTTAGTTAACTCTGCCTGACATCTACTCAGACTTTCTTTGACATAGTTAAAAATATTTTAGAAAATATTTTTAAGTGCTCAATTAAGCTATAGTTTTTACCGTATCAAAAAATGATATTAAAAAAGCATGATCAATTTCGCAACTTATTTACTAGTCACTAATTAAATGTGAAAGAGACCAAGTTGGTATAATAAATTCAGTTGATTGAAAAATCATGCTAAGAAATTATTCTGTGCTAACAGTGACTACTACTTATACCTATACAATATTGGAATCGACAAATGTCTCCATTCTATCTTAAATTTTTGTTGTACCTTTTGATTCATTGATACATCTTTAATATCTATATGCTATTGTCAATATATTAACAGACTTATTGATGATAATATAAGCCTGTGAATTATTAGTAATGTTGGCAGTAGTTTAATGGATTCCGTTAGCGTAGTGAGCTCGCAGCTCGCAGCCCCCCTAGTTCGCTAAGCTATACTTGTTTAAGCATGATAGATCGGCAAACCTGTAACACTAAATAATTAAATAGACTGAAAGCCGTAACGATATGGATAGTCTTCAACTATACTTCAGTTATAGTTCTTGTGACTGTGAATGCGAATGTTTCCAGAATTAATCTTCATGACTTAACCGTGGATGCAATCTTTGAGGAGTTTGTTGTTCAGAAAATCTTTATCCAAATAATAGTCGTCTTCAAGGTAGTAATGACAGATCAAATGATGACACAGACCTCGCTTACCAGATATTCACTATTCGTTCACTTTGCAATCATTTATTGGTAACAGCTAGCAATCGTGAAGCTTGATGTGAACTATGATATCACCGTATCAGTACGGCTTTATTTTATTCACCTTTGAAGATTAAACAGCCGTTAAAAATAACTTTTAAGTCTTTTAATCGATTCGCTGTTTTAATCATTGTTTATATTTAGTCAAAATATACTTACTTTTAAAATCTACCTAACAATCTTCGCATGTTTTCTTTCAACATATTTTTATCTGTACAAAAATAGATTTCACACTTTTTCAGTGTATTTTATTTTTAAAGTTAAAATTTCTATACTATCATCTCTCTCTAATGGGCTTTAAACGATGATTTTGACCATTATAATTATTATTATTTTCCTGTCATTACTTTTGAAATGCATAAATTATAATAGTCTCTATTTCGTAAATCAAAAACTACCAAAAATCCAACTTTAATTCTATATTTACTATTTATCCGATCCGAGCTTTCCGTCCCTACTCTGACGATCAAACACCGAATATTCCGCTATGTTATGTTATGATATGATTCTAAGACCTGATACAATGCGACGAGCACCGACCGACAGATTTCCCCTATGTTAGGATTCTAAGATCTGATACAACGACCCACAAATATCCGTTTGCTTCGGTCATACCCGTGAAATCCCACTTCCCGTTCTGAAAGAACCAACCAGTCGCCACAGCCATAAACATAACAATAACAAGAGTGGCTACGGAAACTACATGCGCGGGAAAAATTTCTCATTTAAAATCCGATAAGACCCTGATCAGATTCAGGAAAATCTCGAGGCGTATCCGTATCTTACCAAAATCTCATGTCAAGATCTATATATCGGCAACTTAAGCGCTTGGGTAGCGGTAATCTTTTGTAAGGATCTGATATTATTCAACAATACTTGCAGCCTTTGAGTTTTATCGCCAGTAGGGGCTTAATTGATCTTGTCAATTACTGCTGAAACGAGAGCAGGATGAACTCCACATGCAAATGAAACTAAAATCACCGTGAACGATCAAAATCACCGTGAACGATCAAAGCGTGGTTTTATTTTTATTATTTTTATTTTCATTTTCCTTTGACTTTTGAGAAAAACTTCGAAATTTATGTGAAGCGTTGCAAGCAAATACTAATTCGAGTCTTCTTTTCCTGCTGACAGCAGCCGTTGCACGAAATTTTCTGCTTGAAGTTAGTAGTCGAAGCTGCTGAGAAAGGTTTCCTCCGATCTCCAATGTAAAATTTTTTCTCTAGTGATACAGTAACAGCTGCTTGGGAGGGTGCTTTTGGTCACTAGCCAAGTAAGACAGATGGATTAGATTAGTCATACTCAAATGAGGAAATCCATGGCAAATATGAAATAGATAGAATCAGCGTAATTATTCCGATAACCCCTACTCCAATATATCAACATGCGCGGGAGAGCGTAAAAGAGTAACGCAAAAATCGTTGCCACTAGGCCACGTGCTGATAACCGGTGTTAATTTGTCTCTGTATCTATTTTCCTTACATGGCATATAAATTGTTTTCTCTCGAGTTCATTACTAACTTTCTAAGATGGCTTTTTAAGTCGTAACGCGGTCTCAAACTAAAGGCTACGGCAAGCTCAGCTGTATACCAACGCTTGTATTTTAAATGGTTTGATTTTCGAATCTATAGTTTACTGCAAGGTCAATGCAAGGAAAGGATCTACAAATAGATTTCGTATCTCATTATAACTTTGGTTCCTTCAAACGCTCCAAACTTAATCCCAGTGTGGGAATTTGCCATTTCAATAGACATTTCGGTCATAGTGACATAGCACTCGTTAGATCAGCACCCATTCTTCTTGTGCCAGTTCGCGTAACGAGTTTGGATCTTCATGAAACGCTGAATTGTGTAAACTTCAATAGAACCCTACCTACAAGGAAGATTGCGCTAAAGAATTGAGAATAGTTGATTGAAAATAGGTCGATCGATTTTCTTATTTTATTTTTTTTTTTCTTATTTTTTTTTTTTCCAACCTTTGTCAAGGGGGGTGGATGGAGGAAGCAGGCAATGACACTTTCTACATTTTCCTTAGTACTTCTAAAAACACCCATGTCGATTCATGTTGAGTGCAGGGGTTACAATTGATCTGAGCTAGGCTTAGATGGGGATAATCGGCTATAGAGGGACATAGTGCGTCAGATCCCTTCATTGTCATTTAGGGGTGCGAAGGATGTTGAAAAGTACCATCTTTCGGGCAAATATTTGAATGATGACCAAATAACATCTTGAGGCTTCTTTAACACCTTGACTGAAAACTATGTTGAATTGGGCTGATAAATTTGATTGCAACTTGTCGTCTCGCGCCTTACACGAGGCCGGGAAGTTAATCAGTAACGACTATCACTAACTACCTTTAAGAAACCGAAACTAGGATGTCTGAGAGGGTGCAAAGTTTCATGCACGGAAAGTTAATAGCAATGTTTAAGGCTAGTAATAACTAATATATGAGAATGTCGTCAGCTGGCAGTTCGTCTCTCTTCCAGGAGGCATAGCTCGATCACGCTACAATCTATCTTAACAATAGCTTAGAATATACTGATCAACGCTGATATCCATTTAAAGAAAGGTGCGGGATCGGTTTGGCAAATTTGGAACAAAAGTATATAATTTGGTAGGGGGGAAGCGGAAGGGAAGATCCATGAAACACAACACGGGGGAAGCAAAGTGACAGATTCTATTCTCTGACTGATTTGTAGAGTTATCACGCTGCTAGATTATTATTATGATGATGCTGCTGCTGCTGCCGAGCTTTAGCTTGCTTGCTTCACGATGCATTGCACCGCACGGCACTGTCCTGCATAGCACAGCACAGCACTGTTCTAAGATCTATCTACTGGGAGTCAACTTAATAAAACCTTAAGCTAAGCACTGAGAATCTAAGCAGCCGACTGCATCTCGAGAGTTGTTACAAGTGTTGCTAAAGCGTTAGGTTTGTTTGTTTGTTTGTTTGTTTGTACTGAAGGAAGGTATTTGTTTCCACTTTAGAATGCAGGGCTGCTGAGGCTTTCCTGGTAGCCTAAGCCACTGCTGAACGTTTATAACAACAGCAGCAGCAGCTCTTAGAATATCCCAGTGAGATAAATTTTCCCATCGCCTGATCCCTGAACCCCATCGTGGTGCTAGTAACGGTAACGTAACCTGACGAAAGCCTTTCCCTTTTCATCTTAGTCTGCCTTGGTATTTTTTGAAAAGCCCTGGGAAATATAATTAGACGAACTTTTAGCGCTCCCCCCCGGCATTCGGGTATCCACGCGACTCACTTAACTAGCTTGAGCAGTGTACCACCAAAAACATACTAAGGAAGTCACGATAACTTCAATTTTTGATTTTACTATATATATTGTACAAGAGCTACCCTTCGCTAAGGGCAAGCTACTTGTATTTTCACTTCATCATTCTACCATAATACAACACAACAGTGTTTATCCATTCATTCATTCGTTTCAATTTTGTTTTTCTTTACTCTAGGATATGAACTTATAACTACATTTTAATTTTTATTGCTCAATTGGTATGAAACCATTTCTCAACTGAAAAATATCGAAATTGCCCTTGGCTGCTTTTATTTCTATTTCGTTGCTTAATACATTAATAAGCTCCTCTCCTACATCTATAAAAAACAACTCCCCCTCCCCCCCACACACACCTCCGCGCACAGAGCTGCTTCACCACAAGTGTTGTACTGTCTCTGCTTGCCCATCCACATGAAGGAGTCATGAGCTTGCATCTGCTAACATCAAATCTACTCAAAGATTTTAGATTCCAAGTCAACTACTAAATATGTCTAAAGTGTTCTCCACTAAGGATAAAAATAATGCATATTACCACACACCAAAAAGAGGACACGATAATGATGGAGAAGATACTATTCAATTAAATGCTCAAGAAGAGGTCGAGCCCAATATATCAATTGAAGAGAGCCAAGAGCTAGAAGAAGATTTAAATGTCCAAAAATTAGGTGACTTTGTTTCTGGACAGGAACAAACCACAAGCCATCTGCGTCTTACATCTTTCAAGAAATCAGAATACAACTTTACGAGCGAAGCACCAAGTCTGAATCCGAATATTGAAAACACTAATTCTTCTAATAAGTCTAAAGATAAGTCAGTGATTGTACAAAATAAAGCATCTAATAAAAATATGGGTCCGGTGACAAAGGCTCGCATGTTTAATTTCAAAGATTCTGCGGAAGAGAATTTCAATCAAGGGTACCGAATTGATTTGGATTCGACCAGTAGCGATCGTGCCAAAAAGATAGTATATTCTCAAAAGACGGTGACTCAAAGTATAAACTCCGAGGACTTGGAGGTTGAATCGCAATCTATACACCAAGCTTATCCGGTCAGATCTGACGATGTAGCCCTTTTGAATCCAGACAGTGATCTCACTTTTGATGGAACAGATTCCCAGGAAGATGAAATACAAGCAGTATCCCTCAAGGGAAACACTACTTTGGGATCAACATCACATGCAAATGCAGTTGTTAATCCATCAGGACCTGATACTTGGGTCGAACCGTTTACTGCAACTCCAGGCTTCAATTCAGGACAAGTGACTCCTATCGATGAAAAAAACGCTGATGATGATGTGTCAAGCTCTAGATATTATAATGATGGAATTCTATCTTCACTTGCTAGGCTATATTCGATACCGCTTGACAACTCGCCGCAGAGATCAGATGCCTCTTCTATCGGTTTATCATCTCAAGCGCCTGGTATCATAAGACCTAAGATGAACACTGGCTCACAAAATGGTCGGAATTTAACCCAAGATAGCCTTCCACCTGTGGCTGAATCACCCATCACCTCTGAAGGACTTTTAAAATCTAAGAGCGTTAACAAAGGAAGCAAGCGAGGCCTAATTAGACGGCTAAGCAGTGCTACTCTAACAGATATGGCTAAGAATAAGATATCCTCCAAGCTAAAATTAGAAGAAGAAGTTAAAATCACAATTCATATTGCAGAAACCCAGAGTCGTCAAAATTATCTGTTGAAACTTTGTCGCGCCCTCATGGCCTTTGGAGCACCAACTCATCGCTTAGAAGAGTACCTAAGAATGAGTGCACGGGTTCTAGAAGTTCAAGGATCGTTCCTTTACATACCTGGCTGTATGATTATATCTTTTGATGATGCAACAACTCATACAAATGAGGTTAAATTAGTCAAAGTCGTTCAGGCTGTAAACTTGGGGCTTCTTGTTGACGTTCATGAAATTTATAAAGAAGTTGTTCATGACGTAATTAGCGTTGAGGAAGCGACTCATCGGCTAGATAAAATTAATGATAGCAAACCTATTTATAATCCCTGGGTTATCACATTGATTTATGGATTTGCTAGCGCATCTGTCGCTCCATGGGGTTTGTCGATCTAAATCTTTCTATTGAAAAAAGGTATAAGTACTAACAATCATCACAGCATTCCAAGCAAGATATATCGATATGCCAATATGCTTTTTACTTGGAAGTATTGTTGGCTGTCTCCAACATGTTGTTGCTCCAAAGTGTGATCTTTACAACAATGTATTTGAAATAGTTGCCACTGTTATTACTTCCTTTCTAGCTCGCGCATTTGGATCAATCCAAGATGGGAATGTTTTTTGTTTTTCCGCCATGGCTCAGTCATCCTTAGCTCTCATACTCCCTGGATACATTGTTCTTTGCGGCTGTCTTGAAATTCAGTCCAAATCTCTAATAGCTGGCAGTGTCCGCATGGTCTATGGTATTATATACTCTTTTTTTCTTGGCTTTGGAATAAGTGTCGGTACCGCCCTCTATGGTCTATTGGATCCCAATGCCACAAATGCTACGACTTGCCATGCTGTCTTAAGCGATCATCGAAAATGGGTATTTGTACCATTTTTTACATTATGTGCAGGACTTGCTAGTCAAGCAAAATTTAAACAACTTCCTTTAATGATAATTATAGGATTCGCTGGCTATATAGTTAATTTTCTTACTTTTAAGAGATTCCCTTCTTCAGCCCAGATATCCAATACTCTTGGTGCGCTCACCGTTGGCTTGTTAGGAAATATTTGTGCACGCCTGCGACATGAAGTTGCAGCTGCAGCTATTGTTCCTGCACTTTGGGTGCTAGTTCCTTCAGGAATAGCTGCATCTGGCTCATTGCTTGCAGGTCTTAGCTCAGCTGACAAAATAACGACTGGCACTACCAGCATTAACGGGACAAGTACTGTACGTATATGTGACATCTGATTAACTAATCCTCTCAGAATTCCTTATTTCATGCTGCTTGATTCATATGATACACTTTTATTTATAGTTATGTCATACTTTTATTCAAGACATTTTTGTTGATATTACTATATCTACTGAGAATTTACCATACACATTTGATCACTTTAAAGACAATTTCTAAGTAATTTTTGCTGACTTTTCTCTCAGGTTGCCGTTACTTCTACTGAAGATCTTAATAAAATTGTCTTCAATGTTGGAAACTCTATGGTTCAAATAGCTATCGGTTTAACAGTTGGCTTATTCATGAGTACCCTTCTCGTCTATCCACTTGGAAAAAGAAGAAGTGGGCTATTTGCCTACTAACGAATTGGCTTCATTTTCTCAAAATATTTGTCGTTTCTCATTTCTTTCGAAAAAAAATTCTGGGCCTTAATTTAGTCATAAAAGCAAAGTTTTTGGGTGCGAAAGTTTAGGCAAATAAAAGTCTTTAGTTTCTTCAGAGAGTATGATTTGATAGAGAACTTTTTCTCTAATGGTTTTTGGCGTTAAGAATAACACAGGTGTTATGAATAGCCGTTGGATATGTGCTATTCCTTGAAATAAAAGACTTCTTTCTCTCTTTGTATATATATATATATATTCTATATGATGATAATGAATTAATGATTAATGGTCGACTTCTAACTACTAAATTTGAAATAAAACTTACATGGAAGGAGAGAGAGGGAGTATTTACCTATAGTTTAATGTCAGTGTTGTGCACAGTTATAAGGAACGTTAAAAAGTTTGCTTAACCATTCTTCTAAGGGTCAGACTACAAATAAAATTAGGAGCTAAGGTCAGACCGAAGTTCTTCAGCTCCATCCCTTTTCTGGTCCTCCGGTAGAAAGGGGGTTTCGCTAAGACTCGAAAAACAGTGGAGATCCAAATATAATGACTTGCTTGTCTTTACCCACCGCTGTATGTTTTAATTTTAAATTAATAAATTCATGAAATAATATCTGAGCAATCGTCTGTTCAAATCAAGAGCGATTTAATAACGTAAGGGTGTAGATAAAGTGGTTAGAAAATTGCCATTTTGACGCATTTCTACGACCGAAACTTAGTTTCTACAAATATCAGCTCCAATATAGATAAATGATGCCAAAATCCAAGAGATAAACGTTTTCATCTCTTAAAAGCATATAATTTGATTTTAAGAGTTTTTATAATAAGGTTGGGGTGTTTATTCTAGAAGTTAAGATTGAGTGATTAGATGGTCGTTTTTTGATGGCACCGAATTTCTTTTCCACAATCATTATCACAATGCATTCCCCTCAAAAAACTCCCTAGCATAACCAGTCATCAATAGCGAGCTATTGAGGCTACCACAGTCATAGTCACTCAACTTGTGTCCGTCTTGAGATGAGCATTTTCTAAAATCTATCGAAGGATATAGTGGTACACCCATCACCACCACCAATTATCATCTCCCCAAGGTAGCTATATCAAGTTATTAAAAATTTCTGAAGAGATAAATCTTGAATGAGTATCTCTTGAAGATTGAGGTAGTGGGAATGGCCAAGAGTATGTAGAAACGGGAGGCTTTAGTACGGAATTACTGGAGCAATCAATGGAATGTTTACGTCTGATATATTGATAGAGGACAAATATAGAAGATTTTTTTTGGCCTAGTGAAGTGGTTTCGTAAATAATCCACAATTAATTCACGGAAGATCATATCCATATCCAGCAATACTTTTTTATTCCGACCCCAGTCGAAACCTTGAATTTTCCGATCTCTAAAATTTACACTTGATTCACAGTAGATCTCTTCCAGATATGGTAATTTGTGCTTTTTTCGACGCTATTCTATTCTGAATGATTCACAGGGTACATTATCCATGTTTTATTTCCAGGATACCCATGTATGACCTTAAGCCTTATTTGGACTCGTTCCTGTCTCAGCCCTGTACCCATTCAACGTCAAATGTTTGGCAAAAGTTGCCTGGCCAACATGAGTAACAATTTATTTTGCTTAATATGCCAGTGCTAGTGTATATTTGTTAGGTTGGTCCTAGCCCCATCCTACCTTACCCCCTTGCCGTACCTATAATAGAGTGAGGGACAGCTAAACGTAATCTATAATTTGACATCCAAAATATTCTATTTCTAAACCCTACATCACCTTCAATATTAATCTATTTCATATGAGAAAAAAAGAACAATAGTACTGTATCTACTATCTTATCTATTCAATAAGTAAATAAGGCATGAGAAAGACCATACTTGTAAATAAGAAGCTACACATTTGGTCAAAATCTACGCAGCTTTACATTAAATTTACGTTCCTAGCAAAATTTAATCACAATCATGAGATTTCACATTTCGTTTTTGTGATACTTCGTAATTTCGAAAGCTTCTTTGTTGAAATACATGTCAAGATTCACAATTTATATGTTTCCAGAAGGCATGGTTGGGATAAGAAAAAGATAACATTTCAAATCTGGCACACAAATTGCATCTTAACATGCCACAGGGGGATCCCTTGTCGAAACAGCTATACGCAAATGACACTGCTATCTCATTGGCTTAAGTTCCAGCTAATTAACGACAAAAGAACAGCAATACGTAAATTGAGCCAATGAGAAAGCAGTGACATTTGCGTATTGCTGTCCCTCACCCTATTGTAGGTACGACAAGGGGGTGAGGTGGGACTAAGACCTACCGAACAAATAACCTTTGTGGTGCCTCATAATTCTATATACATCACAGTCTCAGAGCTGTTAAAAAAACACATCATTTCTCTTGCTCATTATTTCTAACTAAAAAACGTAGGCAAATTATCGTAAGATAAAGATATAAGTTTCTAGAGCAATTCTTAATACTAAAAGAAGGCAGGTATTGAAGCAGCATATATCAAGAGGTTTGAACTCCAGATCCCAAAGAAATTAAATCTTCATGAACTGATTGGAAACATATTCTTATACAAGCGGATAGTCTAGTTTATTAATTTTTTCAATTTGAAAA
Organism: Oidium heveae; assembly: GCA_003957845.1. NCBI lineage: Eukaryota > Fungi > Ascomycota > Leotiomycetes > Helotiales > Erysiphaceae > Oidium > Oidium heveae. Next base: position 6,647 of record QVIK01000765.1, on the reverse strand, counting down.
GTATGGACGTCAACAACACAAACATTAATATGACTTTATCTGTTGTATCTGATAGTTACGAAGATCCACTTCTTAACGAGGCTGAAACCTTTATTGATAGTACCAATACGGGGAGTTTATTCGCTGTAGTAACGAGAATTCATATCGTTCTAGCCCAGGATGTATAGAGGATGAGTGAACAGATACGCTAAAATACAACTATATTAGACGGCGAACTTTGAAGAACGGTTACTAATTTTTTTTTTAATTTTTGAATGAAACGAATTTAAATATAAGGTACATCTGTAGTGGTAGCTATGCTAGTAAGTCAGGGGTACGGGACAATTCATAACTACCCATCTGGTACAAATGTGAATAAAAGTATATTGTTGTCCTATGAAAACTATATAGAGTCGAGTATATATCCCTTTGCTTAGCTAATTAAACGAGATAATTAAATATCACGTGACATTAAATGTAACTTGTGTAACACCATCGTTTAGAAACCTCGTGATTTGCAGTGTAAATGAACGTAAATTAATTATGCAGTCGCCTAATGTGAATCATATTTCTCTATAAACGGTCCTTCTGTTCCATCGGAATGGGGAATCTACTGGTATTGTTCTATTTTAATTGAGGCCTATGTTACAAGCCTTAATTCAGACTATGGATTAATTCCACATTTGAAAAATACCCACGTTACACGAAATACAAAATTAAGATAGCTAATTAGTAAAGTGTGTACACAACAGGCACGGTCAGATTTGAAATTCAGTTTCTATACAACTGGATAGACTCGAAGGTGGAATAGAATTTAAGCCTTTGACGATTAATCAGCAAAAACTGCACCAGAAGCACGAAAATTCCATTGCCATCACTTTAAGACCCAACACATCAATCAATCTGTTCATATTTATAATAATAAAATTAAATAAGTATGAAAGTATCAAATCTATATTTAAGTGATTTTTTCCCAGCGAAAAAAAAAAGCATCTTTGGAGTAGTGACGGAATATTGAAAGTGGTGTGCTCTTTAAAATAATATCAATAACTTTGAAGACTCATAAATACCAACTCTCAACCTTTTTTCTCCTTATAAATTTAAAATTATATTATGAAATTGAACTATATAGTCATTTAAATTCTAAGCAATAAATTTGAATAAATATTGATGGTGAAGATAAAATGGAAATCCAGATGAGGAGTCATTTTGAACAAATAGCTGATTAATTGTCATGTGGAAAGCTTAATTCCTATTCAATTTTTGAGTCTATCTAGTTGTATAGCATTCGAAATTCAAGTCTGGCCGAGTCTAATAGAGAAAGTTACACCTCTCTAAAGAAAGCTTCTCTCTTTAATTCAGACACTATCTTAAACATAATTATATCCTAAACACTCAATCTCACTTTGTAGCCTCGGCTCCCTTGAGTACAATCAGCAAACCTTCATTAATACCCTCGTTAACGACAGCAATATGATTGGAAATTGAACTGTGTCAATCTAGCTATTGTGTTATTAACAATTCCTTTCACGTCTAAACTAGAGCCTCCCTCATTTCCTATACACACACCCCATCATGATGTTTGATTATTACCAATAGTACGGTACAAATCTCTTAATTCTAGACTCTCCATCTCACCCTCAGGTAGCTCCCCAATTACCACTGCTGGTCGTCCAGCCACGATGGAGAAGCTAGGTACAACCATATTAGGTGGTACTACAGAACCGTCGAGTATGCGAACATAATCTTTGATAATAGCAAATTTACCAATGATACAGCGACTACCGATATTTACATGGCTACCAATGAGTGCTGCTTCTACAACGGAGCCAGATCCCACAAATACATGATCTGAAATACGTAGGGTGTAGTGAGAGAATTGTCTAGGATAAAGAATGTGAGTTTTTCTTTTTCGTGATGAGACCCCGAGCAAATAGAAGGTGATGATTCAGGCACCTCAAAGAAAAGTATGGTCTTCCAAAAACATAATAGCATACCTACCCTTTGTATATCTTTCCCGGGGGCCGTAGTTCACAACCTCGGGCGAAGAAACAGTAGCGACCAGTAGAAACAGCTACTTGATTTCCTAGCATTTCACCACTGGTTGATGGAAAAGTACGGAGCAGATCACCACGAATAATAACTTCTGACTGAATCACAGTTTTTCCGCCAAGAATGATATTTGTCGTTCCACTTATCTGTGAGCGGCGTGATACTTTGTTACCCGTATCCTATACATATGAGCTTTTTGATTTTTCGCGAAGCAGCAGAAAAGAACAATGTAGAGAGATATATGATCAGATTTGAGGTTCAACATACTGTCTCTACATACTCGCCCTTGGCTATTCTGCTAGACATTGAGTCGTATTAACGTTTGAAATACTTAAATTATTTCGACTGAAGGTATCGTAACGTCTCTGTCAGAAATTCCTACCCGAATATTAACCGACTTTAAATAGCCACAAAATTGACCTACTACGATTACTATGCTTTCCATTTCTATTTCCAACTGACGGCCCTATTGTTCAAGCTCAATTGGAACTATTTTAAAAAAAATTATCCACATGTGAAAGGCCCAGTACAAAACTCCCCTAGTCAACCTCAAATTGAGTTTAAATTATGTCGTCTTAGGTTGAGCAGGACCATAAACAACTCCTGTTTCACAATCTCCCCAGAGAGAAACAATATCATTAATATTTCAGCTGAATAAATTAATTCTTACATGCAGCCACTAATTAAGACACTTTGAATGCAATGGCATTTACTCGCGCTCTAGGAAAACCGTCTCTATTCATAACTTTTACAGCGAATCCCTACTTGGTGGAAATTGCTTAATGTCTTGAACATTGTCAAACTCCAGATTCACGTCCTGATCTACTTGCGATAGTATACAAACTCAAACTTGATTCTTTTGTACATAATTGAAAGGAGAGGAACATACTTGTTAGGTGTGTAGGTGATGTTTACACCGTAGAATATCAAAGGAGGGGCTTACCACACGTCGATATTTTAATCTTTCTTCATCAAGACGATGTTCCAAACTGTGCGGAAATAATAGATAAATTTGTCAGCGCACAAATTCCTTTAGATGATCTGATACTCGCATCTACTGTAAAAAGCCAGTTGACGCATAGCCCCTGCGGCCGTGATTATCCAAATGCACCATGTTTGCGCGATGGCAAATGCTCTAAAGAATTTCCCAAGCGTTGGTGTGAGAAAACAGTGCTAATTGAAGACTCTTATCCAGAGTATTTGCGTCTCAATGATGGTGTGACGTGGGAAAAGAACAGATTTGTGTTTTAAAATCGATGGTTGGTCCCTTATAACCCCTATTAACGAAAAAGTATTTTGCATACATCAATGTCGAAGTTGTTCAGAGTGTGCATGCAATTAATTATCTTGCCAAAAATGTATATTAGGGATTAGATCGCGCAACGATTCAAGTAAAAAATCGGTACGACGAAAATGCGACGAAAATCCAGGGACGATATACAAGCTATTTGGCGATTCTTCGGATATACCATACATGAACAAAAACCTGCCATAATACTTCTTACTTATCATCTAGAAGGCCGTCATTGGGTCAAATTTACAGAAATGTTAATAGATAAACAGCTAGCTACAGTCATTGAGACTCAAAGCTCAAAATATTTGGACTGGATGTCTTACAATGCCCATAATTCTGATGAGAATGATTTATTATATACCTATTTTCTATTGTTCTATACCCACACTAAATTAGAGACTGGCACCCACGATTGAGGGGAAATTCTATTGGAAGAATACCGGTAGCTTTACTAATATTGAGTGAGCAATTTTTTCTCGATGCTTTGTTTACAGTAAAATTTGGGGAAAAGCCGTACTAGGATCTCTATACAGTAGACGGGACTCCTTATGACTGCTTTTCTGCTACATGCCATGCTTTAGGCTTGACATTTGATGATTCAATATAGATCTCTTTATTTAATGAGGTCAAAGATATCTCAACTGCACACTCGCTTTAACAGACCTTTGCTTTAGCACTCACTAACCCCTTTATAATTAATTCACAAATTATCTGGAATCTCTTCAAACTTTATTTTACAGATGATTGTCTTTGGCGAATTCAATCTTTGAGCGATGGAATCAATATTCCACAATTAGAGTGGACCGACGAACAATGTCGGCTTGATCACGGACTCTGGCATTTTGGCGAGCATCTTCGAGACTTAGATTTAGATTGGACTACCGTTGGGATGATTGGTCTCTTATATGGTTTCATTGCTCTGGATGAAAATCTGCTCATCTCTGATGCTTAGAGTTTTGATGTGGAAGCAGAGAGGCTTCAATAGAAGCGTTTTCTTCGGGTGAAAATACAGCGTTCAATCATATCCTAAATTAAATCGATAGTGGTCTGAGACCTAACACATTCTTTCTTCAAGGTCCTGCCAGCACATGTAAAACCTTCTTATATAAGATACTATGTAACTATTATCGATCGCAAGGGTTCATTGTTCTTTTTGTTGCATCCTCGAGGGTTCCTTCGCTCCTATTATCAGGCAAAAGCACAGCTAACTCTTTGTTTCGGATCCCAATCAAACATAATAAGGACTCTAAGTGTAATACACACGAAGACAGTCCCCTCTACCTGGTCTATTAGATGGGACTAAGTTGGTTATATGGGATGAGGTAACAATGCAGCACGAACATAATTTCAGTGCTGTTGACTGTAGCTTACGAGATATCAAGCGGATACACGATGAGATTTTTGATAGAATACCTGTTTTTCTAGGTGGAGACTTTGCACAAATTCTGCCAGTCCTTTGTAAAGATCGCAGATAAAATTTAAAGAATGTCTGCATTCGATTCTGGAGAAACTGGAAGTACATCACGCCACTCTATCTAACCCTAAACATGACAGTTGTCGGGGGTAATTTGAGTCAACTTTTCGCAGATTGGCTTTCTAGATTATCTTACTCTACCTTTCTTCGTGGTAGTATTAATTTACCTGACTATATTGGGACGACTCATGATCGAGAAGTATTTAGGGGATTTATATACTCTATTAAACAAATTCGGCAGTCGGAAGCATCATATTTTTTTGAAGGGCTATTCTTTCTTTTTAAAATGATGCAGTTTATCGATTTAACTGCGAAGAAGCACAGCTGACCAAAAGTGTTATTCACAATTACTTTTCTTTCGATAGAATTGAAAGTGAAAAAAGTCGTAGTATCAGTAACTACCTCGGTATATTTACCGACAATATCTGGAAAGGGATTACCTCATGGAAAACTTCCCCTTCATTTTGGGATGCCTATAATGTTACTTCGTAATCATTACCCAATACAAGGTCTCTGTAATGTATATAGACTGTTATGGGCTATGCCCTTTTCTGAATAGCTGGGTTTCTCCTATTGCCCATCTGGCTAGGATTAAGCGCGAAGCGACATGGGACAGGAACAGTAATGGGAAATAATTCGCTTGAGGTACTATCTTTGGAACTGCGAAAAATAGGACAAAAATTTGAAGAACTAGAGAATAGTGGGAGGCAGTCGCAGGGTAGGTCTCAAAAGCCACATGCCCCTTGGCGACCAAAATATGAATTTTTCAGACTCATAGAAGAGGGATTATGTACGCGGTGTGCCAAGTCAGGACACCAAAGTCAACAATGCCCACCATTTAGAGGGCCAAAGAAAGTGCAATCTGAGGTTAATTTGGCGTTTATTCAGGGTAAAGAGAATTCGGGAAACGGAGATACCTGAGCAAAGATGCGCTCAGGCAAGAAAACGGGGTTATTTTACTTTCATCAGATAGTAAATCTCTTTTAGAAAATAAATTGTGTGGACCACCTTTTCTAATTGACTGTTTAATTGAAGACTCATTTTACATCAAATCATTGATAGACACTGGTTGTCTAAGTTATTCAGTGTTTAATGAAAATCTCGTGCGCAAATATAATTTTAATGTGATAAAAATCTCCCCTCGTCCCTTAAAATTGGCAAATGGCCAGTTAGCAGCAGAAATTAATTACCTAGTACGCGTTTTAATTGAAATCCATGGATATAAAAAACATATTCAAGGATATGTTGTCCCAAATTTAGCATATCCAATGATATTAGGAAAACCTTGGATGGAAGAAAATGATGTGGTTTATATGGCTAGAAAACAATGTCTGACAATAGGAAAGAACTTAATAGTAAAGGCTACTCATATGGAAATTGCCGATTATCTATCGTCTTTGAGTAAAAGTAACAATTCGATGAATTTTACAGAGCCAGTCAACGACAATATAATGAATCTACCACCTCAAGTTCAAAAGTTTTTCCACCTTTTCTTAGATGATGACCCAAAAATAAATGAAACTTTACCGCCAAACCGTCCTGGAATTGATACTAAAATTACACTTATAAAAGATGATCAAAATCATGACAAGGAAATTCCATGGGGGCCTCTTTACAGTCTTTCAAAAAAATGAGTTGTTAGCATTAAAAAAAATTTGGATGATCTTTTAGCAAAAAGTTGGATCCGTGCAAGTAGCTCACCAGGAGGTGTCCCAGTACTTTTTGTCAAGAAGCAGAACGGAGGATTAAGATTATGTGTTGATTACCGCGCACTAAATGCAATTACAAAAAAAGACCGTTACCCACTTCCATTAATTCGTGAAACCTTGAGACTTCTTGCGCAAGCTA
>QVIK01000764.1:0-23284 GCA_003957845.1 Oidium heveae | reverse complement strand
GTATAATGTTATGTTTAAGGATAATCTGATAGTGCTTTTTGATTCCGCACACCCTAAGCGACTAGCGAAGGGTGTGTGAACGCACGGGTATTTATTTGTTGATATTAAGGCCCTAAGCCTATGCCCTAATTCCACTATGGGTCTAGGACCGTTAAAGCCTGTCAAGATTGCGGCGTAGTTGCAGAGCTCAACTAGCCACCTTTCAATACAAGAAGCTTGTAAAGTGGAAATGCCAACCAATCACACAGCATACATGATCTCTGGTGTAATCCGATCTTACACAGGATAAAACGGTACCTTGTTAACAACAAAACAGATAACAGCTGCACAAGTTACAGAGGCTTTAAGAGACCTCACAAGCATAGAGCCAATAAGTGCTCTCTAATCTCAATATACAACTGAAGAGGAGTACTCTAACGTCCAAAAATGGGTTGTACTTTTCCTTAAAGAAGCATCGACTCTTTCTAAAATTTTCCCACTGTTTTGTGTGCGAATTAACACTAGAAGAACTTCAAAAAGAACTAAAACACCACAATGCGTTAAGTGCTTTAAGTGGCACAATGAGCGGATCTAGACGAGAACTGCTCGCTGTAGGATTGGTGGATCTAGCAGTCACATAGAAATAGACCACAAAACATGCAATCCTACAAGACTTCATAATGCCCTCCTATATGTGAACTACCATGGGCCTCACCCTGCAGATTCTTTTGAATGGCTGCTACGCCCCAAAAAAGATAATACTCTGCCAATAAAAGCACAATCATTTCAAATAAAGATAGCAGCCTTAACAGCAAGACTCAGACCTAAATCTGTACACTGCGATGCCATTTCAAACGGTAGTAAAGTAGACTCTCCAGAAGCTATTGATGTGACTCAACCCATACCGTTCAATAAAAGTATCCTTTTTTGAGCCCCTTCGTCTCCATCCTACGGACAATTCGCTGTTCTGTCAGACCTCACACATGAAAGCCGCGTCACTAGCTCTACTAATAGTTCATGACCTTAAGACCTACAGGAATTATGATTCTCTCTATCAACGTAGGACGTTGTTCATCTGTACACGAGGTTATTCTCGAACTCGCCGTCACTAATACGGATAATTTATTAGAGCAGGACCCACATATTCACCGAGACCTCCCTATGAAAATCTCTCGAAAAACCCCTTTTTCAAATGCTTTAGTCCGTCAGATAATTGGCCTGTTCGGCTCTATGTTATGTCTTACTTTATGAAAAACAATCATATACCCCGCACGCAAAGCCACACTAGATCTGACATGGGACAAGGAATGAGTGACGTACGTTTTTTTCTTTTCATAAGGCCAGTAATTTCAACCTAATCATTGTAAATGTTTGTAATACTCCTAGTGGCTGAAAGTCCTTCATATGTCTGCCCATATACAAAACACTATTGGAATCATCAGACGAAGATCTCACTATAGAAAGCAAAAATTTTATGAATCTATAGATCATTTGGAAGAGCCAACTAGAACAAAAGTCAAAAATATGAGTGACGCTTCTATGGACACGAATAGATCTACAAAATTAAATATCTCTATTAATCCAAGAGATAAAAGGACTCAAAGCAAACCATGATAGTCAAATACACCAGTTACATGAAGAAATACTATCAGTAAAACAAGAATTATCGCGAAGCAAAAACAGTAAGAGACAAACAAAGACAGTTATCAAACCAGAACCTACGGCCCAAAAAAGGAAGCCACTAAAATGGCCAGAACCTTACGACCATAAAAATTCAGCAAATTGGCCAGCTACCTTTGGCGTTTTCAGGTATATTTATTAGCGTGATGCTCAAACTGATGGGTTTCTTCAACCATCAGATTTCTTTATACGCTTGTATAGTCGAGGAATGACTGGGATCGCGAAAGAAATGATAACTGGACAAGTAGAAGAGTTGATGAAAAATGGGGCAGCAAAAGATGTATTAGAAATATTAACAGTCATAAATAAAAAGTTTCGTAATAGAAATGATGATAAAATCGCTTCTAACCTTATATACGCATGTAGGCAATTCAAGGATGGGAGTTTATCTTCATTTTTACCGAGGTTCCAGATACTATTAGCCCGTAGCCCTATTTCTAACCTAGAAGATGTACACAAACTACATATCATCGAAAATACACTCAAAAAAGAACTCGGAATTTTATTATTAGACATAGTAATCCGAACTCATTCACTAGTTTTTTAGAGTTTCTTTGTGTAATAGAAACTCAAATCGAAAAAGCGGGCACTATTAAAACCAAAAATTATATGAGCAGGTAGCCTGGTACTTTCGACGATAGAACTCAAAGCGTTACAGGTGGCTCATTACTTGAAAAAACGCCTGCAAGGCCCCAATACTAGGCAATTGGAACTACCAGTAATGAGAGAGATGCAGATTGCTATACACCAGTGACTAGGGTGGATAGGACATGCGCAAGGTGGGTAACGCCTGTAGAAATTGAAAAAAAAATGAAAGATAGATTGTGTTTAAGGTGTGGTAAGCCCGATCATCGAACAGCAGAATGCCTTTATTTACCCACATAACGTCCTAAAGCAATTATGAAGGTAGCAAGCAGCATTGGCGAATACACATGCTGATAGTTATATCGAGAGTATTTCTGAATAGGAGCTAAAAGGTTAGCTCTTGGGCAAAGTTGTGTTCAGGGGCAGAATATTAGGGCCAGGGAATTGGTACCGAACACTAACAAGTTGGAAAAAGAAGAATTAGAGAAGAAAAAAATGGGAAGCTTCTACTATAGATACAATTATTAATGATGCCTATTCAGTTTCAACTCTTATTGATAACAGATGTAAATGATTTGCTACCATTAGCGACTCTTTAGTATGCAAAGCAGGTCTTGCTAGGATCAAGGTAGTTCCTCGAAAACTCTCAAAAGTCACGGATAGAAAGGACTAAAACTATGTAATAATCACTGAGGTGGCCTTTATGGAATCGGATATCGATGGATACTCCAAAACGCTAATCGCTTACATTATACCAGGGCTATTACGCCCCTTAATTCTAGGGAAACCATAGAAGGAGAGAAAAGATGTAATTTATGTTGTAAAATATCATTACACGTACATTCGGAAAGCATTCATTAATNAACTATGTAATAATCACTGAGGTGGCCTTTATGGAATCGGATATCGATGGATACTCCAAAACGCTAATCGCTTACATTATACCAGGGCTATTACGCCCCTTAATTCTAGGGAAACCATAGAAGGAGAGAAAAGATGTAATTTATGTTGTAAAATATCATTACACGTACATTCGGAAAGCATTCATTAATCATCAACATTTAAAAATGTAGGAAAAAGAATATTATTAGAATGACACTTAATCTGAGCATTTAGCAGCTAATATAGCAAGTCTATCTGCTGGAGTATTTCTTGCCAAGGTCAGAAGAGCGAAAAAGTTATCTGGAATGAAAAATACCTAGATATTTTCAGTTACACTTGCTGATATTGAAAAAGCACTAGCTCCAAATTAAGAGAGGGTTATGGATCTAGAGAAATTTCTTAACAAATTTAAAGAATTTTCAAAGTTTTTTCAAAAAGAAATTGCTGATAAATTAACACTACATCGTCTAGGATGTGATCATGAAATAGAGCTACAGGATGAGAAAATTGTAACCTGGACACTACTTTATGAAATTTCAAGGGACGAATTGTGCCACGGTTTTAGATAAAAATACTTGAGCGCATGAGTATCAAAAGGTGGTTTACAATTTTACTAAAGATACGACTTCTAATCAGGCTCTATATACATGACACTCATCTTCTAGAAACTTCCCCCGTCTCCATTGGCAACTGTACTGCTCTTTGCTATTAACGCAACATATAGAGGATAGAATGTTCGAGATAGGTTTACAGCTAAGAAAGAGTCTGATGGAATTCACTGGAACTTTCTCACCCACGATCATTAAGGGTCACCCCCTTGCATACTTTGGAGGATCAGTTAGCCTAACAACCGAGTGGCCCTCTCTGACCAATTAAAAAACAATCCGGCTTACTAGCAGTCACAAGTTATTAGTGTTAAGGAAAAGTCTTATAGACCTACTCGACGAGAACTACATACGGGCCAGTAGTTCACCAACGGGGCTCCAGTATCACATGTCCGAAAACCTGGAGAAGGCCTCCGACTTTGCGTTGATTATTGTGCGCTAAATTCAGTATTACGAGCTGACCGCTACCCTTTACCTCTGATTAAAGAAACGATTAGCAAATTAAGTAATGCGAAGTAATTTACCAGATTAGATATCCATGCTACCTTCCATAAATTATAAATTAAAGGAGATAAGTGGAAAACAGCATTTCGTACAAGGTTTGACTTCTTTAAATTGTTAGTCATGCCGTTTGGGTTAAGTGGAGCGCCAGCTTCTTTCCAAAGATACAATAATGATACACTACAAGAGTATTTAGATGATTTTCTAGTTCTCACTAATGATAGTCGTGCAGACCGTGAAGAAAAGGTTTATCTTATTCTTAACAAACTATACAAAGCTAGCCTGGGCCTTGACATAGAGGAGTGTCAGCTCAGTGTTAAAGAAACGAAATACCTAGGATTCATGATATTAACCAAAAATAAATTTTCATGGACCCGCAAAAAGTAAGAGCAATTTTGGAACGGGAGCCACTAAAAACTACGAAGTGATTAAGAAGTTTCTTAGGGTTTTCAAATTATTATCGTAATTTCATAGATGGATAGTTAAGGATATGTGCTCCTTTGATATCCTTGACGAGAAAGGGCATACCATGGAAATGGGGCCCTGAAAAAGAGCAAGCATTTAGCACACTCAAATCAAAATTCATCTCAGAGCCTGTACTTGCTCAATAGGGCTCCGATCGAGAAACCAAATTAGAACTGACTCTTTAGAATAAGCGCTCGGCAGCTGTTTATTTCAAAAACAAAATGGAACGAACAAACCTGTAGCATATTACTCTCGCAAACTTACGGGAGCAGAGATGAACTATGAAATACATGAGAAAGAACTTCTGGCAGTTATTGCGTGTATCAGAGAGTAGGATACAGAATTAAGAGGACCAGATAACACTTTTACTATATATTAACCGACCACATGAACTAAAAGTATTTTCTCACTTCAAGAAAACGGACTGAAATATAAATACGATGGGCTGAATTTATGTCAGGATTCAGATATATGCTGCAATATAGGAAAGGATTTGAAAGTGAACGACTAGATGCACTTTCTAGAAGGGACCGAGGTAGACCAAAGGAGAGAAAACAAGAAGATTTCTCGCAAAATGTATCGGAGAACTTCTAAGTAGTGCTTCGATGCCTTCTGCCATTGCTGTTATCTCAGCGTCCACAACTGCGGCTAAGTTGTGGAGGCGGAATTTTACTGAGATTACCTTCTGACCACCCTGATAGGCTATATAGCCCCCGCCAGAAGAGTCTAAACTACGGCAAGACTTCTCCGTGTATAGGTGAATATCGTAGGTCGATTTGCAAATTGGTTCCTGTAGAGAAGGAATATTTGGTAACAACAAAGGGATGTCAGATTCGTGAAGTCCAGGGAAGAGGTTAGCTAATCGAGTGAGACGAGTATGGACAGGCCCAAAATCTCTCTGCCTTAATGGCGAAGTTCGTCTAAGCTCCGGATCTGAAGCGCTTGACGGATACGAGCGTGTTTAAGTAGCTCAAAAGCTGGCAGTATGCCTGATTCATGGTATAATATAGGTAGTGGTGTTGTTTTATAGACTGGTAACACGGCCCTGAGCCCTAAAATAATTGCACGGATAATACGACAGACTTGTTTACCAATTCGGCTGTTTTTGAGGAAGCGTTTGCCATTGCGCCATACAAATTCTGTGGTCCCTGGATACCAGACTTCAGCACCATAAACACTACAGAAATGACGCAGGCCCTGATGACTTGTAGTACTAATTGAGGTGGCCACCCTCTTTGTGTGTTGTTGAGCCGTCTTAGGAACCCTGACACTGAAATAGCTTTAGCTGACCACTTAGTTGCGTGATCTAAGAAAGACAATTTACGATTAAGACAAATACCGAGCCATCGCGTTGATTTATTCGCGAAAATAGACACTCCCTGGATATGCATCCCTGGGTATTCGTTAGGCTTCGGAGCCACAGTGAAGTGTTGCAGCTCTGTTTTATCTAAGTCAAATGATATCGCAATCTGTTTACCCCAATTCATGACGAGGGCTATATCTGCTGAAAGCTTTTTGGTGCGAAACTTTACTAGCTTTAAAATTGGCTCTGCGTATATCATGAAAAGAATGGGAGATATTGGTGAGCCTTGAAGTAGTCCGCATGTCAATGATTCGTCTTGCGTAACAATACTTTCAAATCTAATCTTAGCAGATCTTTTGGATGATGAATGATGCCACCCATCGGATTAGCTAGCCTGGTCATCCTTGTTCACATAGCCTGTTTTGTAGGCGGCCTGGGAGTACTATATCGAAAGCCCCTTTTATGTCCATTGTGAGAAGAGAGGCGACATGTTTTCTTGCTCGAGCTCTTTTAACATAATGGAATAAGCAACCGATCTTGTAGGTTGCTGAATGTTTGAACATCTTCGGAGGAAGTCCGTCTCTCTAGCAGGGCGTGACGAAGTATTTTGGCCTTTTCTAAGCTTTCTGAGTAAGATCGGTCAGCATGCTTGATCAGTGGGTTTGAGAAGTTGCATCATGTTTTGTGCCAATGCATAATCTTGAAAATTTATGAGGATTTGCTTGCGTTTTGGACTTCGGACTGCCACATCTTCTTCTTAGCCTCTCTTGTGGCCTTTCTCAAAACCCGTTTTTCCATACTCGCATCTCCAGAGCGCCGAGCTAGACGATATTCCGCTGCTCTCTTTGCACAACCGTAGTTCCACCATCGAGTTCCTATATTACTTTATTCACGTTGTGGTATGAATCTTAGCATGTTACACTTGATTACGTTTCTTATGAGAGTGGCTAAATCATCTAGGTCTTCATGAAAAAGATGTGGAGGGGGAAGCGTTTCGCGGACTCCTACTGCCATCCTTAAGAGAGACTCTGGAGTCTCCCTAAATCTAGGGAGGGTGTAGTATATAGCATCTTATATTGACGGTGGTTTGTAGTGTTTTATGGTCGGAGGTGGTGTGAAGATACTCCTCAATTGTGCAATTAGCTCCTAATATTTTTGAGAAAGTTAAATCCAGCGTACTGCCTCTATCGTGTGTAGGGAGATTAATTGGTGAAATAATGTCTAGGTCAGAGTTCTGCATCCAGTTGACGAGTTCTTCCGCTCTTCCCGTTGCTTCCGCTTGGCTATCCTAAATATGATGTCGAGTGTTAAAGTCCCCCGCAATGATACAGTTCCTAGGAACTTGCCATTCTTTAAGAATTGGTATAACATGGCCTTCTATATTCTCCTGTGGAGGTCCATATATGTTTATGATACTTATTGGAGGCTGAGCCCCTGTTAGCTTTACCCAACAGATATTCGTGGTGTCTGCAGGGCGGTGTTGTTCGAGACATAAATGTCTTCCCTTCTGAACGTAAGCAAGTACCCAAGGTCTTATATCCCATAAGTCTGTAGGACTATAAACTTCGAAGTCGTGATGATTTATCGTTATACGTTTTTCAGAGTTATTTAAAATCCAAGGTTCTTGTAAAAGTATTACATCAGAATTTTCGGCGTGGGCTAAAGCCAGTACAAGGTCGTGGTTAGCCTGACCGCGGCCAACCTTTGCTTGAAAGATATTAAGGATCTTTGTTTGAGCCCTCTTATGTCTCTCTAGCATGAGGAGGTGAAGTTAGTGGTCTGAGAATGTGCCTGTGTCTGTTGATTAGCAATTTTACGTGCTGTTTCTCCTGCCGCACGGAATCTAGTCATCTCCGTCCAAGTTGGGTGAATGATTAAGCCCCGCCGAATAATTGGTTTTGCAGGACAGTTTCCGTCTAGAGCAGTGAGGGCCTTTGCAGTTACAGCATCTAGGGATACCTCGACAAAACTTATGATTCTTGGAGGCACATTGAAGGCATTTAGTATCTCGATTGCACTTCCTTTGATTGAGAGCCCCAACATCTGTTACATTATGTTCCATTAGAGGTGCGCTTTATATTATGAGCTATTGTGCTTATAATAAAAAGACGGAAGGCCCGAACCGGACTCGCGAAGGAGACGACCATTGAGCCTTTTTGTTCAGGATTTAATAAACTTCTTTTTGTCCAAGCTACTCGTTTTGGTGAGACGCCAGTTTTAAACTTAATGTCTTCGAGTTCCATTTTTGGTGTGACCTTCACAGTTGATCCAACGATGCAGTTTATCGACCGTGGAACGTAGTCAAGAATATAGTTGAACCACCTTTCAGCCTTTTCGGCTGTACCACCAAGAACAGCCGTGATTTATGGAGCTCTTTCTAGTATTTTAACTGATTGGTCTGCGTCAGCGGGTAGAAGCGCAAGTTCAGACTTTACATGTTGTTCTCCTGTGAGCGAGCGACTACTCAAACCAAGCTTTTTTGTTAGAGCCGCTTTAACTGCGTGGATATGATGGTTGCGACTGATATGACCTTCTGGTAAACGGACGAAAATACTATTTTCTGTACCATTATCGGATGCTCTTGAACGTTAGTTTATCCGAGCTCTGGGTTGAGACCTGGTTAACCAAAAGGAAAGTACTGCTATAGAGGGGATATCGGCAATAACTGCATAGGAAGGAGCGTGAGTAGAATTCTTTAGTCCAACTTTCTGGGCCTATAGTTGTTCTGGCTGAGAGATTGCTGCTGGTGAAACTTTGAATAATATTTGCGATAGATTCAGCAACTTGTTGAGCTAAGTGTTTATGAGCAGTATCCTTAAAGTTTACAATAGCCTGGTCAAACGCCCTTGATAAAGTAGACAAAACTGTATGTTTAGCCTGAAGTGCCTTAGAGGCTGAATAAAATGCGGCATCTGTTGTCTGAGTGAGAGAAGCCTGTGGTCCGTCTTGTATTAAAAGAATCGGGTCCCTTGCCATACCGCTAGGAGTAATCTTAAATGATAAGGCACACGAATTCTTCTGAGGAAATTCAATATTTTTCTTTTTGCGTGGTCTACAGCTTGGTGATGTAGAGAAAGGATCAGACCGTGACGAACGCGTATGTGTCACGGGAATAGGGGACATGTCGCTATACATGTCGACATTGTCAGCCATTGCTGTAAGAGAGCAGGAGGGGTTTAGTAGAGAAAATGGTTAAAAAAAAGGGGGTTCTAAAAACAATAGGAATTGAAGAGATCGTAATATGTATGTCAATTGCCATCTACTGCATGTGTTGTTGCAGAGTGCAATAGTTTGTTTTATTTTATTTTTTGCTACCAGTTCCAGACCGATTACACCATGAATTGTCGATTGATATCATGATGGACTTACCTAAGTAAAATAGTGCAACAAACAAAATGGTAATGAAGGATAGACTCTTGAAATCAATAACACTTAAAGCTATGGATAAGATGGATGCAGAATTTTGTGCAGAACGATTTCTAGTGTGCCATTGGTGATATTATGGGTTTTCTAGCGCAATAACTAGCGATAGAGGAACAAACTGGATAAGCAAATTCTGGAAACTTTTGCAAATTAGTTGGTATGTAACAAAGGTTAAGTCCAGCTTACCATCTCCAAACAGACGGGGCTACTGAAAGAGTAAACCAAGAAGTTCAAACTTACCTAAGAGCTTATGTTTCCTATACACAGCTCAATTGGGAAGAAAACTTACCCGCTGCTCAATTGGCGATAAATAACAGAAGTATAGCGTCTTTAGGTGGAATTAGCCCCTTCTTTACTGCACATGGATATCACATAAGTCCTGTTCAGAACGTAGACATAAATTCATAAATACAGGAGTCGGCAGAAAAAGAACGCGCAGGAAACATAGTCGGGAAGGTAAAAGAAACCACTATATTTATGCAGGTCGCAATAGTCGTAGTTCAAGCAAGAAAAGAGAACTTGCAGATAAAAAAGGTTCCCAGCAACGCGTCATAATGTAGGAGATTGGGTGTGGCTCCTATTAAAAAATATTAGATTGCACAGACAACCTTCGAAAATTTTGGTATGGCAGGATCAAAAACACCAAGTCACTCGTGTGATTTAACCAGAAGTAGTAGAATTAAATGTCTCTGAAAAAATTCATAATCGATTTCATTTTGACATTTTGCAGCCCGCCGATGAGAATCCACTTCCTTCACAAAAGGTCGAAGATAAAGACCCAAAACCTATTTTAGTAAATAACGAAGAAGAATTTTATATTGACAAAATTATTCGATGTCAAAAATGGAAGGGTGAGCATCAAGCTCTAGTCAAGTGGACTGGTAACCTAATTTTAGAATGGAATTCACTTGTTAATTTGCGAGAAAAAACAGCTCTGGATAAATGGGAAGCCCAATTAGGATCTGTAGAAACAAATAATGGTCCAATAACAACAAAAAAAAGTTAAAATATAAAAATTGATAAAATTGATAACACAGGAGTAAATGGAGGATAATGTTACGGGTTGGCAGATGAATCATGCTTAAGCGAGTGCCTACACGAACCCAGGGGGACAGGGAGCTCACCATTTTAACGAAATCCATCGAACTACTACCAAAATTGTTAATCATCCAAGGGATTATATTATCGTTAATAAACTTATCGGTATATTAAAAATAACATACATATTATTGATAGATCAATTAATCAACTGGTACAAGAACAGACTAAGATAGGATAAACTTATTTATTGAATGCAATATAGTTTAGGTAGAAGTATTAGTCACTGTTAGCTCAGAACAGTTTCTTAACATAGTTTTTAAATCAAATGAATTTATCATACCAACTTGGTCCCCTTCACAAGATCAGATCTCCACCGCAATCCTTCGGCTCGCCTGGCCTGGAATTTCAGACTTAGTACTCGACCTTTTCCAATCATGCATAGACATAGGCCACCACCTCAAGTACTTTAGAATAGCGATCACACCTTTCATTGCAAAGCGTAATAAAGCTGGTATGGCCTCTCCTAGATCGTATAGGCGAATTGCATTACTATCAGTACTTGGCGAAAGCTTGGAGAGGCCAATAGTTGTAATAAGCTATACTCGAGTAACTCAAAGATAAAGATTTATAACTGTATATTCTAAGAAACTAAGAAGTGCCTGAAGATTACGTACAGAGAGAAAGTAAAATCAATATATCTATACAATTGCTTTTCCCAAATTATCTCAAATACTGTAGAATTCTTCTAACAGGTATATGATTGAATAAATTTCAACACAATAGAATATTCTGGTACTATCTTCGAATACTCGTTGTAACTAAGATATACAGTAATGATCGACTACCCCTTAATGATTGGCATGAGGATAAGCGAGGATAAGTAGTATTCTTAATTGTAAATAGACCCACCTGGTTGCTATGCTACCTAAGCGAGGGTAACAAGCCCGAGTCCATAGAAAGGGTTGTGATCCTTACGATATCCAAAAAATGAGTCACTGTATACTTATCTCCCGGTGGCGGAGCTTAGTTGTACTGGAAGATAAATTGAATGAGATGCTAAAAAAAGCCAATTTTTTTTTTAGAGGTTCTACCTCGCATATTGCTGCGCTACTTCGAATAGTACCTAAAGCTAAATATCTATTTAGAATTGGGCAAGATTATTGAGACTCAAATGCACACCAAAATCATTACCCACTTCCCTTCTTACGCGAAAGTCAATAGCAAAACGAAAGATTTTGTGCATATCTCATATACAATTCGTGTTTGGAAAGGAAATATACATTGAAGTTAAATCCTTCTTCCTTAGGATATTTGATGGTCGTTGTCTCGCTTTTAAACGAAGATCCAAATCGCATGATATTTATCAGGTTATTATTTTTTTCTTCGATTAAAAAACATATTGTATATTTGATAGAAGATTTTAGAATTTTTTTTCTTCAACGTATATCTTGAAATAAATATATTTATTCCCTAAGCTTCAACATATGGCATCATAATATTTTTTTTTGGTAGCAAAAAACTATCATTTTGATCATATAGTTGTAAAAATCTATTTAAATTACATACCTGCAGTTGATTTCTCTTCCTTAGAATAGTGTAATTTCCTTTTCAATTACAGTAATAGCTATTGTTTACTTGAATACACTTATTTATTTTTTTTTTTAAAAAAAAAATCTTCATCTTCAACTTCATTATAAAGGCTGATTAAATGAGATGCAAGAAAATTTCTATTTTACTTTCTTCTTTTTCGAATAATTGCCTCAAAAGCATCATCATCATCTGATATCTCATCTTCAATAACATCTATACTACGATTATTGAGCCGACTAGCTTTAGCGGCGGCCACTCTCTGTGGACGCTGAGTGAAAATTGGAGCTAAAGTTTGAGCTGAACTTCCAATATTCTCATTGCTTGTGGGCTTAACTGCTTTCTTCCTTCCTCGTGTTGATGATGCATTGGTTGCTGCTTTTTTTGAGGCAGGTGTCTTCTTTGGCGGGTTCGAGACAGCAGTGATATCTTCATCATCACTATTGAATAATGAAGTTCTGCCACGCTTTGTTGCTAAAGCTGAATTTACATTACTTTCGTTTTCATCGTCAATAATTACCGCGCCTGGTTGATCAGCCCATTCGCCTTGTTCGTCAGAATCCCAATTTACTGGCCGTGGATGCAATTTCCTCTCTCTTTTGGCTTTTTTAAGGAGGCCAGATGCAAACATCTCTTCTCGTTTTTGGCGGAAGCGTTCCATATGTTCATCAAGATCCCCAATCGCATCCTCATCCAGAGCTAACATCTCTTTAACTTGGAGTGATAAACTCTCGTTAACGAATGCTTCCATGGCATGATTATCACCCTTCTCAACATACTGAGTGACCGCATCACCGAATTGTGCCTGAGGAATAATTTTAAGTGACTGTGCCGTCAGAAACTCATGAACTAACTTCCCAACTTTCACACTGTCTCCTCCTATTTCTGCTAGTACCGATTCGTCTGGCACTTTTTTATCAACAGTAGGAGCTCCTGTATATCATAAGAATCAGATGAAGATAAAGCTAGCAAAAACTGACGAATAACTTTAGTTTTTTTATGAAAGTAAACAACATCGGTGACGTTTGCTACTTTATTTACAAACCGATTGGAAAAACGTCGAGGATTCTCACAATCAAATTTACATCCGTCTGGCGCAGTATAGTCAACTTTTAATCTAATAAGGGGGAGAGGAATATCTTTTTCGTCAACCTCTTCATCTTGAATAAAAAGCCACTCATTTTTGGCTTGTTCAATTAGTTCTAAAACTATCTTTTCAAGCTCGTTTGTTAATAGAGATCTATTATCTTTGATCTTCATTATCTTTTTGAAGCGTGGATCTGTTTGAAGGGTAATTTCTTTAGTAACAAATGGTCTGACGGATTTAATACGATGCTTTTCAACCTTAAATTCTTTACCGGTAATATTTAAAATTGCAACATTTTTAGCAACAGACTCTCCAGCAACAAGAGATGTTGCAACAGACGATCCAGGTTGCATGACGTGAAATTTCGTTTCGTGATTTAGACGAGGGTCTATTAGACATTCATGCTCGTGGCCCCATATGACAAGATCTAAGAAATCTGGAAGAAAGTTCTCAGGCAAATAATTAGTTTCACTACGTGCATGATGGTTTTGATGCACTGCCATTAAATTGAACCAATCTTTCTGTTGAACGCCCGGTCTATAGAACTTAACATTCCCATCTCTGAAGGTCCTAAATAATCTTTCATCTCTAACGTTACTCATACCGTATAAGGCAAGTTTTGTCAGACCTTTTTGTAGGAGAATGGGTTTGATTTCAATTTTATCAACCTCAGGAATACGACCAAAGTAGTTACACAATCCTGAAACTTGAAGTAGATCTAACGCGCAAAGATTACCGTCGCCAGTTGGATCGTCATGGTTTCCATGAATAGAGAAGACTGGAATCGCAACGTTTATATCAGGATCTTCATAATTAACGTTGTTAAAAGCACCATCAAAAACCTCACTTGCATCGCTAAGAAATTCTAATTCGCAAGGTTTATCCCCTAAACAGTTTTGTCGTAGAGATCGCATTACCTGGTACATAGATTTTCTCGAAGGTTTATTCTCATGAAAGAGATCACCACCAAGAAGTACCATATCTACCTATGATAAAGTTATCAAAAATAGAAGTATAATACTAGTAGTTTAACAATTCAGGTGATGGGAACATACATCCTGAGATTTTGCCAACTGCATAACTTCATCAAAGCTCCTCCAACTATCATCTTTTCGAATGGAATCCCGTTCTCCATAACCGACATGACTATCGGTAGCCACAAGAATACGAATTGTATCCGCTGCTTCTTTTTAATTTTTGGGTTTTTTAAAAAACTATGACTTGGGAATAGGTTAAAGAGAAGATTTTTAACACAAACCGTTACCACTGGGAGCCATGATCTTTTAATTGGAAGCCTCATTCATTGTTTAAACTTGATAAACTAGATTGACATATAATCTGCCCTATACGCGTCTCGATGGTTCTAAAAAATAAACGCGTCATTCGATTTTTTGAAAAAAATCAACCCTGCCAATGAAATGGATAGTTACTTCAAACGAAATTGAATAAAATCCAGAGCACAAGAATGATAAGATCTCCATTTTTCTTCATATATACCTGTCTGATCCAATTTGTCCATACCATCTCCTTGTTTACTTGATTAATTACCCTGTTTAAAAATTTTACTCCTTATTTCCAGCAGTATTTTCATCAAGACCATATCGTTGTGTAGTAACATCGAAAAAATGATTGCAAGCCGGGTAATGCTCAAGCGCTCAGTTTGGAAAGGTAGATTTATCCTTAAAAAAACATCGCAGGAATGCAAAATAAATTAATATTATATAATAGGGCCAACCGTACTACCGTAAGCAATGCAATAAAATCTCAATTATTTTATCTTCAACTGAAGGATCCTGACCTATTTCTACAAGTATTGCTATACCTAAAGTAGCCCCAGGAGAAAAAATGCCCCCTATCAAGACTCAAGCTCGAGCAGCAACAATTCTACCTACATTTGTTGGACTTGTTTTTCAAGTACATAATGGGAAAAGTTATATTAATGTTGAGATAACAGAAGATATGGTAGGCCACAAACTAGGAGAATTTTCGCCGTATGCATCTCTTGAAAAATGGCCTGGCTTCTAGTTTGACATATAATGCAGTACGAGAAAACCATTTTCTTACAAACAGAGTAAGAACAAGTGATTCTAGAAGATCACGGCATGTTCGAACACAGAAGAATTGTGTCCCAGAATATACACGAATACAGGTATAGAAATTTAAGTGCAGTTGTGAGAAATTTTCATCACAATTTATCTGAAAACTTCGCAAATCGACAAAGTTATCTCCACTACCTCCAACACCACCAAATATTTGTCCATATTTCTCATTGCACGCTAAATAAAAAAAACCCCCCAATTTTGATTTAATAATCGAGAAATCTTTTTCAAGAAAAGATCTGTGATTATGACGGAAGGTAGATACAACTTTTTATCAAAAAAGTTTTTTTCAACGATACATCAGATAAACCAATGACGTCTTTCTAAATAGTCTAAGCTCTAGATATACAGGAATTCGTCCGGGATAAGATTATGCTGTAATTCCAACGAATCTCGGAGTTCATAAAAGTCAGGAGATAATATATATTTGATCAATATAAAATTGGATATATGCTTGTTCTCGAAATGGTTAAGTGTATGGCTGATTCTTTGCCCACGAAGCGTAGGGTAGTAAAGTGTGCTAGATATATGTTAAAATTTTTGTCAAACCGTTGCTAGAATTTAAGCTTTTTCGACATCAAAATCAAAGTAAACCTAGATGTATGGGCCCTGATTAATGTGAAGCTGGCCGGAACCTATTAAAAAAGTTAGCTTTACACATGCTTTACAAGATGACTATATTTTCAAATTCGATGGCAAAAAATTTATGACTGATATGATATCTACAGAAGCTTCTTTCAGGCACACATTATCGGATAATTTAAAACTGGTCCAGGTCCAACAGGGCTTACGAGGATAATTAAGCTTCACCCATATAGTTAACACAATAAACTCGAATGTTGCGTATTCGCCTTAGCGGCAAGTACTACTTTGAGACGCAGTGATAGTGATACAAGGCGTTGCTATGTGGATATTATGTCTTTGGGATTTTTGACAGTAACCACACAATGAATAAGTGCAGTCTGCAATTATATTAGACTTAAGTGTCATAAATTTTCTCTACAGATCGCGAAAAGAATGAAGATCTTCCTGGAATCACCCAATCTTTCATCAAAAGTACGAACCAAGTTGGGTACATGTCAGCATGCTCATAACTTTTATTACAGGCACTTGATGACTGACATGCGATAGTATACGGACATTATACCGAAAGTATGTTAAACATTCATCAATTTTATCATGTAGCCACTTAAATACTATTTGTCGAAATCTCTTTTGACAAGCAATAATTAAGGATTCTAGTTAAAGAAAAAAAACTTTGCGATAGCTTAGTCACTCAAAGAAGTTATGATATACATGACTGGACTGTAGTTCCTAGTTAATTATTCCAGACATGTAAGACTTAAAATCAATACATAATAAAAACGGCATATGTTGAGTTACAATTTGCCCGTTTTATATAAATAGATTTAGTGCTCAATTGGGATAAAAACAATGATTGTAACTCTTTTAGCTTAAAGGCTGTAATAAAAACAGAACTAATACAAAACGTTTCATGTGTCGTAATTCCTTATCGTCCCATAACTATTAACGGTAAAATTCTCCTCTCTTAACATTAACGCCATATTCTCCAACTGCCATTCCAAGATCTTCCATAGTAAGAACCGTTTTGTTTTGACTTCCTCCTTGTCCTCCACCTCCGAAACCAGGTCTTTGTACACCTAAATAGCCTCCTCGCCCCATTTGTTCTTTACCACCAGGCGCGGAAGAAAATTGACCAGGAACAGGAAATCCACCAGCACCGCCTAAATTTGACATCGGATTGCTTGAGTTTGATGAACGTATTCGTGAGTATTGATATGCATCAGCGGCAATATCTGCTATGAACTTCTGAGTTGCGAGTGCCAGAAGGCGTGCCAGACGTGGATCAGTATGGGGTGGTGGAGGAAGGCCAGCTTTTGTTAGGTAATAGTTGGTTACAGCATCAGGAATCTATAAGCAACAAATTATAAATGGGAAAAAGTTGATTTTTTTTAATTTTTCGGGCAACAGTATCACAATACTGACGATGAGAAAAAAAAAGCCAAAAAAGAAACCGAAGAAACATGAATCAAAAGAACAGCACCTACTATAGGGGCATAATCATTCATCTTTGATAGGAAATCTCTCAAAGAAATATCTTTCCTTGAAGGTAACTTGGGCTCAGGAGCTGGCGCCAATGGATTCTGTTCGTCATTGTTTTCCTCTGTCGTTGTAACATCTTTTTTGGAGTTATGGGTTGATTCAGTAGTCGCCATCTTGGTTTATCTGCAACATTTGAATATGAAATCATTGATTCGAGCTTTATGGAAAAACTATCTTCCGATAAGCTATTGCAATTTAAATTCTAAGCGTAATTTCTTCCTTATGACGCGTTTCCACGTGACTTTAATTCCAAGTCAGATACATTATGGGAATTGCTAAATCGCTGTGCGCTAAGCCTTTAACAGAATTCTGCCGAGCTTGCTGTCTGTATCCCTGTAATGTAGCATGGGCTAGCACCAATTAAATTAGCTATGGTTTGTGTATGTGTTTCTTGATCAATGATTCAATGAATTTCCGATTAAACCCTTGCTTTAATAAACAAATTCTCAGTACAGTTGCACATCAGCTCGCTGGCCCTAGCAACGGAATACTATGTAAACAAATTCACGAAAATCATTCCATACGATCAGTGTCTTCCAACATCCAAGTACTTTTTCATAAGACTGTTCAATCAGCTTATCATAATAAATCATAATCCATTTAAGTAAACTCCTAGAAAATATATTGGGACGTATTTCTGTAATCTGAAAACTTGTAACAAAGATCCAAAGAATGCCACCAGGCCCAGAAGTCGACTTAGAATGTCTCTGTACTTATATTCTTCGTCCTACACATTGCCTTCCGTGCTTCCATGTAATATTCGAATGTTACAGGGCGAAAACCTCTCATCAAAAATCGAACATTCATATTCATTGGTAATTTAACCGTGACAAAGATACTAGCAATACTATCGACGATGACTATGATAATTGGAATACTCTAGAAATTCTAAAGCCCGGAAGTGATTTCTGCTAGGGGTAGACTATGTGGCGCGTTGGGAGAAATCTCGAGAGAGCTAAAGTTATCCACAAAAAGTAATCTGTACGAATTTGAATTTGTTACTCGAAATAAAGCGAGGGAGGCCAAAGGTAAGCGGGAATCCTCTTGCGATCGAAACAAATATGGTTCTAATATACACCTGTTATTCATAGCGTCTGCTGTTATCATTCCATGATTGGCTTTCGATGCCAATACACACAAGAGGAGATATGATAATAATCATAAAGAAGGCGAAACATATCAACCAAAACGACGAGTTCTATGCCATAATAGAGTCTCTCGATCAACGATGCCTATATGAAACGTCAGAATAGGCCAGATATGAGCCTGGAACTGCACATAAACGGGCCTCTGTGAAAATATTGTCAACAATCATGGAAGATAGCCATATTAACGAATCAGAAGCCTTCATGACTATTGTTAATATCCTTAAAGAAGACGATGATGAGTCTCTTAAGATATTAGGTGATAAATAACTGGTAAGCTGAAATTTTAACCTTTTATGCGAAATATATCACTATACATAGTTGTCTGGTGGATACAATTGCTATCGTAGCTGTATATTTTTCAACATTTGCCCTTAACAAACAATCTTCTTACATCTGCTTAACCTATATTAAGCCACCATGTAAGCACAGAAGAATCTCTCGATAAGTCACAGTGTGATTCGCGACGTAGATTTCATATAAAAGTGAAGCTATATGCAAGTATTTGAATTTAATAGCATGGCACCATAGTGTGTATGCACTTTCTTTTTGACAGCTTTCCGAGGTCTTAACGGTATTTGTTATAATTCCCTGGTATATTAACATGGTTGATGCTTGTATACACTCGCTTAGCGGTAGCTAAGCTAGTGCCAAACTCTATTTACAAGATAGCTATTCCCAATATACGTTTTAGGGATTTGGGAATATCATGGAAAATACTGGAATATGTTGGAAGAACATAGAACACCAGATCAATTGAAGTGAGGGTATTGTACCTATTGTAGTGATGTGTCCTTAGAATAGAATATTCTAGTAGAATAGTAGAGAATGGCTAGGAGTTCTGGAGAGATGTATATAATGAGGTGGTAGACCTCTTTAGGTTCATTGTCATAACTCCTTTTATACATTCAAACAATAGAGATAATTCATTGACATATCTATACTTTACGTAACATCTTATCGTGATCAGTACTCTCTCAGGTACCTCTCACTCTGATTCCCTTCATAATCTTGTATTTACAACAGTATTAAATAGGTGGTTGCTAATATTAACTTCAATAATTCACGTTTGAAGATTTCCAGAATAATCACATAAATGATCTTAAAAATGGCGGCGTCGCATTATTAGTGTGATAATGGTAGTCTCTATGGATACCCCTGTCCAAAAACTGCGTTAAGTAAGGATTTGGGCTACTTCACTTTAGCGCTCAAGGCGGTGGGCCATAAGAAGCTTAGCGCACAGTGATTTAGCAATTCCCTAAATTATCAGTGGCAGACCAAGTAAATGAACATACCAGACGCGTACATAATTCTCGCACTAGCCTTACTTTACATGATCGTCGAATCAACCCTCTTATAACGAATTTCACACATATTGAAGTTCAAAAAATGAATGGTTCAATGGATTTATCGCAAGAATCAGGAGCTCCTTCGACGGAAAAGAGCCAAAACATACTCCCAATTCCCCTCATTCCCCCAATACCCAATTCCCCATCCCCTAACGCGTCACCTCCACAGCCGTCAAACTCTCAACTTCCCAGCAATCCTTTAGTCGAAAGGCCGATACTAAAGCATACTGCCCCTTCAAAGTGACCATTACCAGATATAAATTCCAAAAATAGCAGCGAAAATACTGACAATGTGAACGCGTTCCTTCCAAAGGAACTTGCAGAAATAATTGCGACTCGACAGCGTCGTGAACGTGCTTGGCATGTTCGATTAATGATTTGTACTACTGTTCTCAGTAACATAGATAGTACATTAGCCAATCTTAATGAAGATATAGAAAAAGAAGAAGCTGAAGCTTTTAAGGCCTACTTAAAGTTGGCCATATCTAACTTTGCAGCTGCAGACTCTTCCCCATCCCCATCTCGTGTTCCAATTCACACACGACCAAACAAAGGTAGTGGAAATGTGAAAGGGAAACTGATAGAAACTTAACAAAGAAGGTGGCTGTCGCAACTCCGCGGATCATTCTCAGCAAAGTTCCAAGCCGAAGATCAGATAAAAATGCAAAACTACTAAAAACTCCCTAATCTTGTTACAACTCCTGGGCCACAGTAGCACGTATAGGCATGAAAAAGGTAAGTGTAAATATACATGCTAAAGAACGAGTAGCACCTATGTGCAAAAAATCTCATCCCTACACTAATAAAGACAAATCTGAAGACAAAATTTCCTTAACGAGTGCCATCTCAGACGAAAGACTCTTTCTCCGTCTTCCTAAAGATCACGAGTGGCGCCAACTATCACCTGCTGGTGTCCGTAAAGTAATTGTTAAAAGATTACTGATTTAACCTTCACTCATTGGTAGAATAAAGCCTGTACACTCAGATTTTGCCTTGAGCCCTTCCAAATCTGAAGCACAGGAGGAAGGTTTAAAAGCAGCAGATAGATTATTTCTATCCTGCGCGAAATTGGAACCTGCTACCAACTGGGTCTCAGTATTAGTTCCAACAGAGCCAGCCTTTATCCATATGGAACAAGGACAAGTTGAAGTAAGCAAATCAATGCTTTCTGACGAGATTGAGCGAGTCTGTTCTGTGCGACCGGCAAATTTAAAACCATTCGGTCAAAATAACCCGAAAGCGCCTCATAGGACATGGATGGCGTATTTTTGCAAAGCACCACGTAGCGGTCTCAGGGTTTTTGATGAATCCGGAATTATGAGGCCTTACAAAAAGCAGCAACCTATTAAGTCCTGGGGCTGATAGAATAACTATGGAGCTACTTTCAGCCTGCTGGAAAAATATAGAGCCGCGTGTCATGCATCTTTTTCGTGCATGTCTGCGTCTAGGTTATCACCCACAGTGTTTTAAGTTTGCTGAAATAGTCTTCCTCCCTAAAACTGGTCGAGACCTTTCGTTAGTAAAAG
Organism: Oidium heveae; assembly: GCA_003957845.1. Classification (NCBI taxonomy): domain Eukaryota; kingdom Fungi; phylum Ascomycota; class Leotiomycetes; order Helotiales; family Erysiphaceae; genus Oidium; species Oidium heveae. Next base: position 1,903 of record QVIK01000764.1, on the reverse strand, counting down.
GATGGAGGTCGATATCACTTCTGTCTTGTCTGGGGAAAGGATTGGAGAGGATTTTGGCGAAGAGAATGTCACAGCTTTCTATCGTTTGGGATATTGTTGACCATCAGCAATTTGGAGCACTACCTAAGAGATCATTAAATGACTTCGTTTCATGTGTAATACACGACATTGAGAAAACTAAGTCGCAATGTTGGGCTTCTACATTTGTTACACTAGATGTACAAGAAGCCTTTGATGTAGTATTACACAATAGGTTGATATGGCGAATGCAAGCCCAAGGGTGGCCAAAATCTTTACTCCGATGGACTTCATCGTTCCTGGAGAGTCGCAAGGTGCAAGTCCGATTCCAGGGAGTAACAAAACCCAAAGAACTAGTCTGTGGGGTACCTCAGGGGTTACCCATCCCTCCCCTCCATTTTGTCCTCTACATGGCCGAACCAATGCCTAGTGGAAATACAATTGCACGCTTCAGCTATGCTGATGACATCGGGATTATAGGATTTGGTCGTACAGTCAAAGAGTCAGCTGCTGCTGCGCGAAAGGAAGTAAATAATATGACAAACTGAGCACACGAGAATACGGTGCTATTTGATACCGAAAAGTCAGAGGTGGTTCAGTTTCCGGGGCGGAAGAAAGAAGAGCCTGTATGAATTACTGTTGGTAGAAATACGATTAAACCGGCTGAGCATATCCGCTGGCTAGGGTTATATCTCGATCCTCGCCTCTCATTCAAATATCATGTTTCAACATGGTGTGGGAAGTGTCACAAATCGAACAAGAAAAGCATAAGAGTTTTGAATGTAAGATGGTATTCTATAATCGAACTATGGTTTCTAAACTATATACGAATTTCATTCTTATATACATGTCTTTAGTTTCTCTGGCTATCCTCCATCGAGAATCGTTCCGCAAGTTTTCTTCCAGAAGCTTCCATAGACCATCAGAGACGTGATCTAATTTAAGATCTGATTGGCCACCTTATAAGTATAAGGCTAACACGGATGTTACTATTCTTGTCTCGAGTATTCCAGAATATTCTCTATGGCCTGCGATGGAAATCGTAGGCTACAGGGAACTATCGGCTAACAAGCCGTTACAGGAAGGCACTGAACATGGCTCAACATATGCGGCGACCGAATTCTGTCAAAAGAGGAGCAGATCCAAAAGTATTCATAACTGCAGTTGATGCCTGTGTAGTGCCTGTAGCATCCTATGGTGCAGAAGTCTGGTGGCCTGGGTTATCTCGACCGAAAGCAAAAGGAACGTTAAGACCGCCTACATCTTTTCATTGTGGGCTGATAGATAAGGCCATACACACGGCCTTTAGAGCTGCGCTGCCAGTTTGGAGGACTACGCCAAATGTAGTCTTACATCAGGAAGGAGGTATCTNTGGCCTGGGTTATCTCGACCGAAAGCAAAAGGAACGATAAGACCGCCTACAACTTTTCATTGTGGGCTGATAGATAAGGCCATACACACGGCCTTGAGAGCTGCGCTGCCAGTTTGGAGGACTACGCCAAATGTAGTCTTACATCGGGAAGGAGGTATCCCCCCAGCTCATATACTCCTAGAAGGGTATAGACTACGTCTTGCGGCTCGCCTTAGCTCTCTTGATGATCGTCATCCACTAAGAATTAGAGCAAGTGTGTGCCCTAACATTGGCACATTGAAATACAAAGCAAAGCCAAGGATATCAAAAAGACCTGAAACTAAGATTTCTCGGGTTCAACGAGCCCTTCGACAACTACCTCCATCTGAGAATGCAGAACCGTTGCCAGCGCCAGTATATGTCCCAAATCTTAGAGTAAAAGTAGACGGAATAGTCAATCATCAAAATTTGATGAGCTCAATAAGTAAAGTAGATATATGTGCTTATTCAGACGGCTCATCAGAGGGTCCTGGA
>QVIK01000763.1:0-23301 GCA_003957845.1 Oidium heveae | reverse complement strand
TTCTCAAAGAGAGCTGCCAGGAGCGTTTAATGGATAAGGTGAATATGAGATTAGGTCAATTGGTTGATGATTAGATGGTTGATTGATGATTGACACAGGGGCTTGATCTTCAATCGAAGACTTGTGGAGGTGGGAGTAGTCTAGTTTTATCACGTGAGATTGAGCATATGGTCGTTCTAATAAAGCATTGGAAAGCGATCACGTTGGTATACATATAGACTGATCCAGTAATTTTCGACATAACAACTTAAAAATCATCTATCACCTTTAAGACTCTTTACTCAAAAACTTAACTGCATAGCAGATTTCTCTTCAACTGGCAAGGCGCGTAAGCCTAGTTATGAACAATTCGAGAACAGTCACATACATTAAATCTCTAACGTGAATTCAGATTTCCATCAATATGTAAGTCTATAATTTAAGTTTGAAAGATAATTTTCTGATCCATAGCTTTAAAGGGAGGTCTTACTTGGGATCACAGGAAAGGATTTTACCATTATCGCTGCTTCTAAAGCTGCAATGAGGGGAGCATCGATACTAAAAGCTACTGATGACAAGACTCGAATACTGAACAAAAATACATTAATGGCTTTTTCTGGGGAGCCTGGGGATACAAGCAAGCTTCTTTTTCTGATTCGATTCCTACACTAACTTTCTTAGTCAAATTTGCAGAATACATTCAAGCCAGTATTCAACTCTATAGCATGCAAAATTCCACCGATCTATCCCCAGCTGCTGTGGCACACTTTGCTCGAAATGAACTTTCTAAGTCACTTCGATCAAAAAAGCCATACAACGTGAATGTTTTGTTGGGTGGTTTTGACAAAATTACTAACAAACCTTCTCTTTATTGGATGGATTACTTAGGATCATTAGCTCCTCTTCCATATGCTGCTCATGGCTATTCCCAGTATTATTGCTTGTCTATACTGGATAAGCACCATCAGCCAGACATGAATCTTGAAGATGGACTTAAACTTTTGGGGCTATGCACAGATGAGCTTAAAAGGAGATTACCAATTGATTTTAAGGGTGTTTACGTAAAAATTATTACCAAAGACGGTATTAAAGATATTGATTATAATAACGATGCAAAAGTTGCTGTTCCTTGATGTCAAAATAATTCAGATTTTCCGTGATTTACAATGGTTATTGAACAATTACTCGGTCTATTTTTAATACAATAAAGTACCTGTTACTCATTTTACAAATATACAGATAAAATTCCCAACCTAGGAAAAAACTTTGTTACGCCACTCAATTCTATCGAGCACAACAGTGCTTTTTCAAAGAATGTGAAACTTTCTCACTCTTAAATTACCTAGTTGCAGTTTAAAATGGTATAATCTTTTCCTCTGCTCCGTTTTTAAACGAATATACACAGCTTAAGCTTACCTCGTTTAAATGTAGCGTTGGTGTTAACTATAGCATTAGCTAATTTTTCCTTTCTACCTTACTACTTTACAAATCCACAATATCTCAGCGAGAACTTATTTTTTGCAGTTCTTTCGGAATGGTTATGCATCATAGTACCCTAGTAGTACCGAGATTGATCAGGCATCTACATACTAATGTATGGGTATTGATGCAATGGTTAGAAGAATGATAACTTACAGTTCTATCTCATAAGTAACATACATAATTTGGAGGATACCCTAGCGTCGACTTAACGACCTCAATTACAACAGCATTTGTAGGCGTTGTATTAGCTGCCAATCTCACTCTTTTCGAGCGTTTAGTCACTGGCTCTAGTACAAGTTTGATACTCGTCTATCTATTAGGAATGTCACCGCTAGCATCTTGATTTCCTGCTAGGCTTTCTCGTTCGGTCCTAGATCTACTGTCATTAATCTCTTGTTTTGAAAGTGGCAAATGATTTGCCGAAGCTAGGCACCTATGAAGGTGAAAATCAACTAAATTGAGTTTCTCGCAGGTTTCTAGCTTCTCTCTCAGACTAGGAAAACATGGTAACCCCAGAGACAGTGGAGTTGCAGTGACATTCTCGGATAGATACGCCATATGATCGTAAATTTGCCTGATGTTTCTGAGTGTATTTAGGCTGAATCTTGATAAGCTTCAAAGCATGTATATAAATCGGTGTGTTCACGTCGCAAAACAAAGATCCCTGCATGATACTCTTAACTTGCATTTGATAAAAGTATGTCAAGACACCGTTGATACTACTAGCCTTGAGCAATTCGAAATCTTTTGATGACTATAAATGGGTGCCCTGTTGATTTTGCGATATAGATCTTTTTAAATAACATTGACAATCCTTTGCTTTACCTCTAGTTAAGTGTCGGAGATGAAGGTGTCTACTGACGTAGCTTAATACAAAATCTGTCAGCATAGAGTAGTCATGTGTCTTCTATGTACTATGCAATTCTTCCAACGTAACAATTTATAGTAAGCCACTTGGCTTTGCAACTACTCTCGTTCTCAGAGAACTCATTACCTTTTGGTGCGTTCCAAGCCCTCATAAAAATTTCCCTATAATCTCTTTCACGGAATCTTCATTTAGATCTGCTGCCAAAAAAATGGATGCGGCTTGCGTCCATCAACTACCAAGCCCCCCCCCCCAACCCCCCTACAAGAAATCAAGATGTGAAAATATATATATTTCGTAAATTAAGATCTGGATCGTTCAGTATATAAAGATAGCACTTTAAAAGGTTTAAGATACTTTAGAAGTATACAGTGTGGCTTTCACTTTGCGACAAAGGATTTATTTATCGGTTGACAAATGTTCTATTAATACCACTTACCCTACACACATCCAAAATGGACGTTTATTTTCTATAATTCACATTATAGGTATTGAAATAGAAGAAATTGTCAGTGAAGCGGAACTTGGGATTTGACCCAGGGACAACTCTAGCAGAATTGCGACAAGAATAGAGTCATCTACTACGTGAGGGTATCTATAAATGTTGAGCAAAGCATAGGAGACTCCAACTTGAAGACCAGCTGGTACTAATGAATGATATAGAATGGATTTGATGGAATATTATCCTTATTGCCTTAGCCCTCTTCGAGTCGAGCTTTGATTTGTTAGTCCACGGATCCTTGCAGTACTATGTTTAAAGCTTTATTTTTCGTTAGTTCTATCGCTTCTTTGGTGTCTATAGAGACACATTTTTCATTCTGCCACTAGTTCCCTTATCTCTGCTGAAGAGACTAGTTCGTATCTATTTTTGGTTAGGGACTTTTCTATAAAACCTTCCTGGTATCGGTACCCAATTGATAGGTCAATGTGAGCGTACTCTAGTAATGTTTGATTTTGAAACCTCTTGCGAGCATCTTCTTCATTAATGGGTAGGTCTTGTGAACTTCTTGTCAAGCTGTCAAGCTTCTTCCCATATTTAGCTCATCAATCTTTGATTTCAATATCAAATTTGGATAGGAATTTGCTTCAGTTAACCTGGCATCATGATAATTTTTTGCAGTCATAAGAAATTCATGGTTACGGTGGTCTGCAAGAACATATCTCTCTATGAAGCTTCTCAGCTCTGCTTCCCAGTATTCAAATGATCTAGCAATGGCAAGTGATTCCTTAGCGTAGATTTCGTAGTTGTACTCCGCCGAAAAAATCTTCTTGAATATGAAGGCTACAGTATGTAGTGTCCTTTCTGCTGGTTTAACGGGATTCACTCGTTGAAGTCTCAAACTCTTCATAAAGTGATTGTATTCTGTCTCTCCCTCCCTTCATCTACTTCCTGCTATCTATATATCCAAGTGACGATTGTGACGTCATCTCAACCATTATACCCTAATTCCTATTACGTCATCTCCAACGATAAGTTATTCTCAACCGAACCATTAGATATACCGACACTTTCATTGTCTTCTAGAGAAAATACTGAAGCAGTTAGAAAATCTGATGCAGTCCGTTTCGAGATAAATTTTACGATAAGAGTCAAAATGTCTATAATAACCATTTCTAGACACTTGATCTGAAGGACTTCAAACTTGCATTTTTGGATTTCGAGTTGGAGACTAGTTCCGCAAAATGTGTCTAATACTAATGTAACATTTTTACGGTATTTTTCTAGGTAATAATATCGTTGATTCGAGCCTGAAAAATTGTTGGCACATTACACAGCTAAGCTTTCAGATAGGTCATACCATGTGTTAAAAGCCTTCAGCCATTCCTGTGCTTCTTGAATACAGAAACGATTGAAAACACCAATAATTTCGAGCTTGGTAAATTAACTTACTTTACTCAATTGAGCTAATGTCTCTTATTGTCAAATATAGTCAGTATTATTGGCTGCTACTTTAGTCACACTAGCGCCTCTTCCCGCCTCGCTTATATTTGAAGACCTGTGTTGATCTGATAGGGACAACTAGTGATAAATATATCGATCGTATTGTAGAGAACAGGCCACTGTTACTATAACTGTCGATGTATTTTAAACTCATCAGTTTGTGTTTTTCTATCGTGTTACTAATATTTCTGATCCATGAAGGAGGTAAATCAGAAATGTATAAAGGTAGACTCACAACGAGTAGAATAAGATAAGTCTTTTATACATGAGGAAATGAAGAGCTATCAATTCCCTATCAATCCCCTAAAGTGACTTCATCTGCCACAGAAAAGACATCCAAAATTCCTGATACTTATATAATAAGAAGAAGCGGGTATCTTTTCTTAATTATAATCACATTTAATGCTCGGCAGTCCACGCAAAATTTGTGTCCTCCTGCTAGCTTTTTCGTGGATAGTACCGGAAAAGATTTTGGTGAAGTACTCAGACAGTCAAGCCCCTTTTCTAGATTTTCATCAAGAAATTTTCGTAAATCAAGTAGTTTTTTAGTCGATATCTGATTTAGTGGCCCTCATGGTGAAATAGTACCTAGCTATAGTTGTATCTTATGATCAAAATCCCGATTCTCAAAGCGGATATCAGCTTCTTCGACGTCAAGTAAATCGAGAAATTTTTAAAAATGAAAGGGAGCTTTTTCCTTGGATTAACGAAAGGTTTGAGGCTAAGTATGATCTGAATATCTTCCAGTCAAGCTTTTTTTCAGGAAACGCTCAGTAACAGACTCATATTTTGCGAGCTCAAAGATTTCTTTTATTTTGATACGTCTCCAAATTCTTTTCTTTGCAATTCAAAATCAATTTCTTGTATACAGGTGCCGAGTATTTCTACGTCTTTCCATTCCACTAGTGATAAAAAGGCAACAGCACCTAATGTCCTGATTCTTCTATGCGAATCAAACTTAGGTTTTTAAAAGAAAATATCTTGGGCGGGTTTTGAGTTTTTGGACGGTCGGATTAATGATCAAGAAAAAATTCTTAGCAGCATTATTTAAGAAAAGTAATTATTTTTATAGCACAATAAACTAAAAGATTATGCAGTAAAAGCTTAAGAAGTCCTAGAATGAAGTCANTTAGGTTTTTAAAAGAAAATATCTTGGGCGGGTTTTGAGTTTTTGGACGGTCGGATTAATGATCAAGAAAAAATTCTTAGCAGCATTATTTAAGAAAAGTAATTATTTTTATAGCACAATAAACTAAAAGATTATGCAGTAAAAGCTTAAGAAGTCCTAGAATGAAGTCATAGTTACCCAACTTTGTCCAAAGGTGTGAATTTCATCTGAATGGTTTCTGATTCGTAGATGAAGTTTAGCGCCATGAGTGATTAACTCAGTTCAATTAGCTGTAATATTTTTTCTGGTGTTTAGAAATAAAGTTGTATTTATTTTGCATTTGACGCAAACATCAATATCGGTAAGTGAAGTTGTTTTGCATACACACTGAAAGCTTTTATTTTTATACTTATGCCATTAAAATCACCAGCTTTGCATGGTAATAACAAATGATCATGGTGTTTTTTTTTTTTCAATGAAGAGATATGAATGGTCACTCCTAAGTTTTTAGTTTTATGCTTCCAGAGGCGACTTTCACTGGAAGCTACTGATTTCCTGTCTCCTGCTGACAAGCCGAATCTTCCCCTTAGCCATTTTCTACAATAACAGTATTATTATAAATTTCAGACTTCTTTTTTATACTATTTCGTTATGATACAGTACAGTCATGTTGAGTGTGATCCTTGGAGTCACAGATGATACAAAGGTTGTTCAACGCATTGTAGGCGCGACGATGCGTTTATTTGATATCGTTGAAAGATTTCCTGCTCACATCATTTGCTATCCAATTATTCACTATAATAAGGTAATCAAATATCTTAAATGAAGCTGAGATCCATGAGTATTTGTAATTTCTACAATTTTGATAACTTGAAGCGGCGTTGCCTGTATTTTTGAGGAAGCGCAAGGGGGTTGGTAGTTCGCGTAATTGTGATGTTTTCAAAAATTTCTCAGAAAAAATTTCGGGTCTAAGCTGCATAATATATCTTCCTGTTAACGCATGATGTCGCGTTGTGGGTTTTGTCTGACTCTTTAATGTAAGAGAGACGTTCATTGATATCCGGATGAAGTACATTCGTAAAAAAGGTGTAAGGCCGCTATCATTGAGACCAGAAAGCTCTGAAAAAGATATCTAGTGAGGAGGAAAGGTAATCAGACTTTGATTCTTCTGAAAGCCACAATTTAATTCTCTATTGGTAGCAACTCTTTCGTCTACATCACAAAAAATCTGTTTAATGAGACTAATAGTGTCTTCTAAAGATTTGTAAACAATCTTATCATCAATTATAAAATCGCTTTCGATCGTTTATTATGATTGAGACTTTAGGAAAACATGAAGCAGCATAGAATTTTCACAGTATGTATGTGTCTCATCAATCAGGGTTGATCTTCTTACGCAAATTATGAACGGAGGGCGTTAGTAGTTGACTATTGGCAGCAAAAAATTTGCGTTCCATGAGCGATCGAGAATGGTTTCTCATTTTACTTTTTGAGTTTCGTAGCGTCGGTGGGATAAGATCCAGGTTTAGTTTCTGTGTACCTTTCATATCTGCTTAATGTTGGGTGAATAGATTTTTTATTATTTCCAAATTGAAGGTCATTGAAATTAGAATTAGGGATGTCAAGGGTTTTTCTGATTTTCTTCCCGCTTATTTCAAGGTCTCTGCGACGTGCGATAAGATTCCCTGTTATGTGAAAAGCTATCTTAAGTTTGAGCGAAGTGGCTACAATGTTGGCTTGGAATACTTTAAAATAGGAGCGACCTGAAATGGATTAGATATTATGTGACCAATGGTTCCAAATACTTTTGCCGCAAAGGTTGTTGAAAGATTCAGAAGCGGGATCAGCCCGTCTATAGATTACGAAATTAAGTACTTGAATGGATATGGAGACTGGACTGGTCATGACTTGGATAAATGTGGATGATTCAGAAAATGTCTTCGAAACTTCAGTTGAAATTGAGGCTCGTTGACAGTTTTGTTACAACTCATGGTAGTGATCAATATGTCACGATATAAGAATGAGATCAAATCAATGGATAAATTGATCACAAGGCAAAGAGAAATCTCAGGAGTTCCAATATTCTACCTTATGTACCTCGTTTGTGAACTGATACTCACCTATTTGGTTTGTGAGAGTGAATCATGAAAGAAGCGGTCCTTGACAGGTGCAGCATCATGAAGAACATAGAGATCTCTAATTTGGTTCCGATAATTTGACCTCACAACCGAAAAGGGAGCAAGATCCAGAGGTTGTAGCAAGTATGATCAATGATAGGAAAGATACAGGAGATGTATCTTGTGCTACTCGCATGACCACATAGAGTCAAATGGGATATGAGAAAAGTGGCCATCGAAAAGAGAAGGTCTACGCTGACCTTGTGAAGAAGTGGTATCTGAAATAAATATTCTCTTTAGTTATTCCAGTCTAATGAAATTTAACGTCCATCCTTTCTCTAACGTCGTATATAACTAATCAGGTCTTTTTTCACTTGGAAACCAAGTTGGTTGTAGATGTTGGCCCTTAAATATGATCAAGCACTGAATTTCGATTCCAGCAGCCAATTTATATTCTCAATTATTGAGACTCACTCCCACTTTTCAGGGGATTAAGAAAGGGCCTTTTGTTCTTATACACAGGCAACTACCTGTAAGTTTGTTCAAATGCCTAAGGCAATACCTGTCTCGCCATTATTACAGATATTGTCACTTTAAATCAAACTGGATTCTGGTGCGCTCAAAGATGTCAAGAAACGCGTGAATAATCTCATGATAAGCTGCAGTGGTTCTTGCACTTGCAAATTTTCGTCCAACTGTAGACGTAACCTATGGATTCCAACTTAAGGAAATGGGGAGCCCTGTTTTATCCCAGTGGTTTATTGTCACTATCGACGTGAAGGATTTGGGTAGCCATTTCTCGCAGTCGAGGATGAGAGGAGGGTTGTGCGCAGGAATCTTCTTGGATTACCCACGTTAAAAGGAATTCCTCTTGCTCTGGTGTTAGTTGCTGCTGATTTGAGTGAGCTATATTTCTGGATAGTTGAGCTAGTCACCGTCCTCTTAATGTGGACTCGGGAATATCATACGCAGCAGCGGCCCTCGGGCTTGTAAAAACATCAGTGTGAATATAATTAACAGCTTATTTAATGGGAAGCTCTTGGAGATTCGGCATAAGCATGTGATGTGTAAAATAGAGAGAGAGAGAGAGAATTTGGTGATAGTCAACCACTTTTAGTGAGTGTGCGAATGCTTGGTGCTCCGGCATATTTAAAATTTAACTCCATCCAAATGACGGACAGTCAATGATTCCGACTAGTGAAACATCTCCCCATTATTTAGTTGGAATTACCCCTGTGCTTAAGCACTTAGTGCCCAAGTAACTTACTGATTTTCCATTGTATTCCGAATTAATGGCATTTAGGATCCCGAAATAGTGCAAGAAAAACTAATTCACCCATGGAGTTTTTAACTTAATTAAAATGACTGTATCCAAGTGAATCAAAGCAGAAATAACTTTCAAGCGATAAATTTTTCTATTACTGAAAGAGATATTCTGAAGGGAATTTTATATTGTGCATTCGCTTAACAGTGACTTGCTTCGCTGCCACGTAATTTGATACGTTTGGATTTTTTTCAATAAAAACTTTGTGCTAAGCTGAGAAAAAAGTTAAGACACTAGATAGTCAAGAGGAGTTCGTGCCATGTTCCAACTGGACGTGAAAAACTTGAACACTAAACATGTTTAGAGAGAAATTTAATATAAAGGATCAAGACGCTGGAAGGTGAGATTGGGCTGGGGTGCATGGCACCGGCTGCTAACGAATCACTTGCTTATAAAGGAATTTTAAGCTAAAGCCACTAGTTGCACGGCTATAACCGAACTAAATGACAGACTAGCAATAATCACTACAAATACGTCCAAAGAAAATTTAAATTCTCCGCTAACTTTGTAAGTCAAAGTGAAAAACTTTGCCCAATTTAAATTCATCCGTTTTAAATGCAATCGAATTCTCAGTTGCAGGAATTTACTTAATTAGTATCGGATATTTCAATACAGATCAATTCAAGACTAAGGGTGTCTTGCGCGTTATCTTTTTTTTTTTGACAAACTATACATCAAGGTCTCTCAGCCGGCATCTTTTCCTTAGATTTTATCCTGCTGAACGAGGAGATAACTTATTCTGAAATTTATACTAAACAGACCAGTACAAACTTCAGATCAAGATAAAGATGGCTGATCAACTTAATATAAACGGACTTAATATAAGTGCGGGTCCTGGAGAACAACGTTCCTATATTCCACCACATATGCGTGGAAAGGTGGGCAATGTCAACTTAAATGGAGGTATTAACAGCTCTGCTTGGAGTAATCCAGGAAAGTAAGCCATTTATTCACTTCACTTCATATAAGTTCTATTAATGACTCCAATATTAGAGCTTCTTCTGGCGGTAATAACTGGGCTTCTGCACCTAATTTTACTCCCGGAGGTGGTCCTCCCTCTAATCCTCGCCAAGGTGGTAGTGAACAGTGGGAGGGCTATAGAGAACGCCCTGTTTTCAATCGTAATGAATACGCTCCTCAATCTGGTGGAGGTGGTAGTGCCCCTGCTCGCGGTGCAGGTGATGGACAATGGCGAGATGGACAACATATAGCTGGACCTGCTAATCTAAGATTAGAGCGAGAGCTATTTGGAGTGGCTGATGACCCAACAAAGCAGCAAACTGGAATTAACTTCGAAAAATATGACGACATTCCGGTCGAGGCCTCAGGTACAAATGTTCCAGCGCCTGTTCTCAAATTCAACAACCCACCTCTTGATGATCATTTATTACGCAACATCGAGCTTGCTCATTATAAAGTTCCAACCCCTGTTCAAAAATACTCTATTCCAATTGTTATGGGCGGTCGTGACTTAATGGCATGTGCACAAACTGGCTCAGGGAAAACTGGAGGCTTTTTATTTCCCATTCTTTCTCAAGCATTCATTAATGGTCCTTCCGCTATTCCTGCTGGGAGTGGTGGTAATTATGGACGTCAACGAAAAGCATACCCAACATCTTTGATTCTCGCCCCTACCCGAGAGCTTGTGTCACAAATTTTTGAAGAATCCCGTAAATTTGCCTATAGATCATGGGTGCGACCATGCGTTGTCTATGGAGGAGCGGATATTGGGTCTCAACTCAGACAAATTGAACGTGGCTGTGATCTTCTTGTAGCTACACCTGGACGTCTCGTTGATCTAATCGAGCGTGGTCGTATTTCGCTCCAAAACATAAAGTATCTTGTACTAGATGAAGCTGACCGTATGTTGGATATGGGTTTCGAACCTCAGATTCGAAGAATTGTTGAACAAGAAGATATGCCAGGTGTGCAAAGTCGCCAAACTCTTATGTTTTCTGCAACATTTCCTAGAGATATTCAAATGCTTGCGAGAGATTTCTTGAAGGATTATGTTTTTCTATCTGTTGGTCGTGTTGGCTCGACCTCTGAGAATATTACGCAAAAGGTTGAATACGTTGAGGATGTAGATAAACGTTCTGTTCTTCTCGATATCCTTCACACTCATGGTGCTGGGCTGTCCTTGATTTTTGTTGAGACTAAACGCATGGCTGATTCCCTATCTGACTTCCTGATCAATCAGAACTTTCCAGCAACTTCAATTCATGGCGATCGTACACAGCGTGAGCGAGAGCGAGCTCTTGAAATGTTTCGAAACGGTAGATGTCCAATTCTAGTTGCTACAGCCGTTGCTGCTCGTGGACTCGACATTCCCAATGTTACTCATGTTGTAAATTACGATCTTCCTACTGATATCGATGACTACGTCCATAGAATCGGCCGTACTGGTCGCGCAGGTAATACTGGAATTTCAACCGCTTTCTTTAATCGTGGTAACCGGGGAGTTGTTCGTGATTTAATAGAACTCTTAAAAGAAGCAAACCAAGAGGTTCCAGCATTCCTTGAGAATATTGCCCGTGAGGGAGGTGGCTTTGGAGGTCGTGGAGGTGGTCGCTCTGGTGGAGGCCGTGGTCGTGGTGGTGGAGCTAACCGAGACTTTCGAAAATACGGAGGAGGAGGTGGTGGCCCGAGCTACGGTGGAGGAAATTTTGGTGGACCCCCAACCTTATCTTATGGATCGGGATCATACGGTGGAAATAGTGGAGGTGGATATGGAGGTAATTATGGTAATTCATCCACAGGTGGTGGCAGTGGTGGTGGTGGTGGTGGAAATCAATCATGGTGGTGAAATATCATGTCAGACGCCGTCAGCTCAATTCCTACCTGAATAACGCACCGACCTGAACCATGGCGTCGATTGAGATCAAATCTGTCAATTTTGGTCACAATATTTCCTTATGTTTCTGTTTCATCTTTTTACCGACTCTTTACCTTATCACCTGCTCTCTGGCATCTCTTTTTTCATTGACGACGAACCAAAAAAATCTAGTTTTGGACCATCAGAACTCAAACTGTTACATCAATTTGATCACATCTATGCGGAAGTATGCTGATGGTTTTCATTCCTATTCACCAGTTATCTAAATTATCCTGTCACTTTATACGCAACAAAAATTCTCGCGGCACCAACATATAAATATTTGCGTGATGCATGGTGTAAAGATCATAAGTTTTTTTTATCAAGTCTCATCTGGGTGCTGAGAGACAAAAGCCTAGCTCTCTATCATTTCGAAGTGGTGGTTTGTGTACTAGAAATATTGTCCTCTTCATTATTACCACAGGTTGAAGAGGTCTTCCAAAAAATTTAGGCTATTTACATTTTGACACTGACCTTTCCACTTAGTGGCTTGGTACTTAGAAGTAATTAGACAGGTTTCTATTAGTTTTCATTTGAAGGCAGCATATGAGAGGAAATTTTCGTAAGACGCGAGATGTCTGTATTGAAAATTTTCACGAGGTGGGACCTCAACACAAATTATGTTTCTTCGTGTAGAAGATTGGCATATCCGTGTTCAAAAGCTGATGGCAAACGGAAGTGCTCCAGTCCATTCTAGCTGGACTTGGGCGCGTCATGGGATTTAGAGGTGAATGCCTTGAGAATAAAAATTTAAGATTCAAAATCGCAATTAAAAATTGTTCCATTTTGCATGTCAGTGATTATGCGTAACTTATATGACGGGTAAAAAGTATTTGGTTTCAAAGTAATTGGGAGCTGAATACAGGACTCTTATGTTTTTCTTATGAATATAAATATCTTTCTCCAACGTCACAAGGTAATGATCTAGACTGAACATTTTAGTTTATGATACGACTAGATTTATTTTGTAATCTTAGCAGTGAAGACAAATCTCTTTCCCCCCGAGGCAAATTTGGAGCCAAAATAATTAATGTCTATCTTATCGCACACAATATTTGTCCTTTACTTCCAAACATCTTTCTCTGTCACCATTTGATTACACACTAGCCCGACTATACACAAGTATTTGTCCTCCAAAAGAGGGAAGGTAAACTTTGTCTTGCATGTCCTGGTATACTCAAATAAAGAAAGCACTAAGCAGGCGAGGCCCCATATTTAGATATGCCTTTCCCCAACAACGCTCAGACGGCAAAGAATATTCGCTAACTAGAACTTGAAAAGAGATCTTCTGATCAGAGGAGACCACTCTATGGAGAATCGAAGGTTTCCCAGCTCAAATCATTGATCTCAAACAGATGGCACTATTCGTAGTAGCATGAAGTTTAAATAATCTATCGGGTGGAGCCTCTGTCTATCTTTAATTCAATTCTCGAAAATGGGGGATCAGCGGTAAATATATATATATACATATATAGAACAGATCAGATTTTGTGAACAACTGGGGACTTTTTTTTTTATTTTCTTAAAAAAAAAAAAAAAAAAAAAAAATAGATTTATTCTAAACTCCTCGCAAAACCCCGGTGGATCTGTATTATTTGGCCAGAGATCAAATCATATCGGAGGAAAAACAAAACCCCCCCGGATTTTTTAATATTTCCAAGAAAAGTAGACCGACCCCCTCATCCAAAATCAGATCAGCAGACCCCGCGTCCAAAAAATAAAAATAAAAATAAAAATAAAAATAAAAATAAAAATAAAAATAAAAATAAAAATAAAAATAAAAATAAAAATAAAAATAAAAAAAGGTTACGCGTGGGTTAGCCCCGTGCATAGTCACAAAGTTGAAATTTGCAATCATCTTCAACGACCAGTTCAGACTTCACTAGATTATTTTTCCCGATCTCTACTGATCTACCTAATCCTAAGCACCAATGATTCATAGACCAAATGTGTTTGTCATTTTTGTGTCGATCTCAAGCTAATAGTAGTAACTTCATTAAATGACTTCATGACTGGCCACTGCGGTTGTCGGGGATAATATTTTTATAGCGTCAGAATATGAAATCAAAAAAACATTGCCACTATGTTTTAAGCATGTACAAATATATTTGATCTAAGGATCAAACACGACACACCTACACACTGTATAGAATATTTATTCCTTAGCGCGTGCACGGTTCTAATCGCCTCACGACATACCTCTAATAGCCTCGCGTCAATTGTCTCAGCCTCATCTCAGCCTTTCCACGTTGTAACTATCAGAAGTTAATCCGTGCACTAATTCAACCCAGACAAGATCTGGGTATTTACGAACATAGGCTTCAGTCCTGTAACAAATTGTCTTCGGCTCTAGTTTTTCAGATCATCCCTAAGAGCACTCCAAAAATCATTATTTACATATGTCGATAGATAAATAGTTATAAATAATCTTACATCTCCAGAATTGGAAAAAAAAAAAAAAAAAAAAAAAAAAAAAAACCGAAACCTTTTTGAGGTTTCTAGTGGGCTTAGTGATTAGTAAATTTCAAATATTTTGAATTGTAGTCATCCATGTCCCTTGGCTTCAACTATCANAAAAAAAAAAAAAAAAAAAAAAAAAAAAAAAAAAACCGAAACCTTTTTGAGGTTTCTAGTGGGCTTAGTGATTAGTAAATTTCAAATATTTTGAATTGTAGTCATCCATGTCCCTTGGCTTCAACTATCACACGTATCTTCTCACTGGATCTGTGATGGAAAGTTTTTAAATAACTTAAATTGATAATTCGATAAACTTCTTCTAGATAATAGGAATCTAATCTCTCTCTCTCTCTCTCACTCTCTCTCTATATATAATAATAAATACATAGGGTAGGTACCACAGGTCTTGCTGTTAAGTGCTCCTTCCCGATAACACCTGTGCGTGTTTACATGTTAGGATGGTGGATACTGTTTACTAATTAATTAATATTATCTACCATAGTAACCATTCGTTTTCATAAATATGTGCATGGATATATTCTGATTATACTCGACTAGGATCCTCCTCACCTTTCTTTCAGATTCCTTTTTTATTTTTTTTTATTTTTTTTTTTAAAAAAAAAAAATCAAAGAAATGAAATTATAGGGTATGTGGTTGTTATAAACATATCTTTTGGAAGGGAGGAGGGGGGGGGGTAAATTATATAGCTTCGTTGACTCAATCATTAATGTTAGTGGTAAAAGCGTAAAAGGAAATATTACAGTAAAGCTGTTGTCACAAGGTAGGTCCGTTATGAATTCAGTGTTTATATAAAATTGTACAGAGATTTATGTACCTTTCTTCCGAAAACATACAGTCACTCGCTTGTTCTCAATAACCCCCTCTTTTGTATGTACATCTCAGCAATTTCTTCAAATTCGCATATTTACAGATTATTACAGGTTAAGGATAATAAGTGATACTTAGTGAGTATATACACTTAATTTGATTTTATTGTTACAAATTTAAATAGACTTCAAAAACGATCAGTCTTATAGTGAAGGTATGACAACAAAACGTAATCCTTCTTCCAAATTATATCCTGAACTACAAAAACTAATAAGAAATAAAGGCTATCTTCCATGGGAATAGCTCATGATTTGGTCTTTTTGTTCTTTTAAGTATATTACAAAGTATAATATTGAAGATCTGGTATACCTCGAGAAGATCTTTGCTCCCTTTAGAAATGCTCATCAACTAGCGATAACATAGGCTACTTCAATTCACCTAATCAATATTATATGCCGTTAATTCAAGATCATGTTCGCTAATGCTTTGAGCTTGGTAACAAATTCCTGAGCTAAGATAGGCCTACTAGAGCGCCATTGATTCTCCATTAATTCTTTAGAGTTTGAATCAGACATTTTATAATGTCTGGTTCAATTATCCGACTTTGCGTTCTGAGCGATCGATAGAGCTAGCTTTATAAGTCGAGATAAAGAAATCTTAGCATGAAGAGACTTATTACCAATGATTTCTTGCTAATTAATGATAATAACAACCCTAGCTGATTTTAAGGAACATATACGCTATTCTCCGAATTTTTTATTTGGAAACCGGTGACTACTAAGCTTTGAAATCTCTCTTTAGATAGAATTGCCGCATCCGAACTTCGGGAAATTTCTTGTGACTGACTATTCTTCTTCCAAATTTTCGTAGTTCATTCCAAATTTCCAAGTAATGTTCGATGGACCAGGCTTCCATCACAGATTTTGCTTCATCACCTGGTAAACAATTATATACGGTACCTAGCCTGAGTATCTTATTAGAAAGTACTCAAAATTGAAAATTAAAAAAGTATCAATAAACTTACATTCTCACATCAGGCATTAATCCGTGCTCCTGTTCGAGCCCTTGTATTAAATCTTTTACTTCTGACCAGCAAGCATCTTTAGCTAATGAGCCCATGTACTCGGCTAGAACTGGAGCTGTAAGCTCAACTCCCATTCTATTCATTTTTTCATAGATCTTGCGAGCTTCTATACTTCCCTCATTTGATTCTTGACAGGCCCAGAAAAAAATTTCAAGGCTTTTATAATTTGGACCTTCATAGCCACTAGTAATATCTTTCCAAAAAGATAATGCTCGGCCACCTTCACAAATACTTGTATATGCAAGCATAAGCGCATTGTAGAGCGTTGTATTAGGCTCTATATCATGATCTAATTTTAACATGTTATGAACAATATCTAAATATTCACGATTTGCAAGTTTGGCAATGCCTTCTAGGCAAGAAACATAAGTTTCTAGCCTAGGCTTCCGATCCTGAATACTACTCTGACGCATATGTCCAAATGTATGGCAGGCCATGTCACAACGTCTTCTTTCAAAAAATGAATTCATAATCTGAGTGCGCTGCTCAACTGCAGTTTCATTAAAAAATTGACGTAATATATTGTAGGCATCCCAAGCTTTAAGCGTTGAGTTATACCGGTTGCAACAGAATTTAACAAATGCATCACGAATGATCCCTCGCTCTGAAAGCGTATAGTGGTAAATGTTAGTTTGTAAGATGTTGACAAGGCCATCTATATCGCCACGGTGAAGATAAACATTACTAAGCGCGGTTACCGTTGACGCTTCTAGACGCTTTCCACGTTCGTCAAGATCATTAATTAAAGCCAGTATTAGATCAAAGTCAGGTTCAGGAGTGTCACAGATAGTACGAATATACTTGTTTATGGGAAGAAGATCTTCGTTATCAATAACCTCCTCAGCTTGAAGTGCATCATATGCCGCTTTAGCGCCTCGAAGATCTTTAGCATCACATCGATAATTCAATTGAAGAAGTAGAGTACGTGCATTCGGTTTTATTCCATATTTGAGTCCAAGAGTGAGATATCGTTCTGCAAGGTATGGATCGTTTTTAGACATTGCTAGCTTAACAAGCCCATTTATAGTGTGTATATTGGGTCTGAAAACTTCATTGTCTGGATTACGTCGTATCATTACTCCAATCATACGTTCCACATCTTCAACTCCTTTACCCATGGCTCCAGCAGCCCACAAAAAAACTACATCCCAAGTACCTTTGGAAGGATTTAGTGAGAGGGCCTCTTTAAACAGATCTTTGCACCAATCAAGCTCATTGTTTCTTAAACAGAATTGAAGAACTGTAGCCAGGGTCTGAGGACGAGGGTATGGGCCAGAGTTTCCTCTAGCAATAATCGGCTTACGGTACCAATGCTTGGTTTGAAGTATATTATCTTTTTCAGCAAAGAATGTAGTCATAATTCTATGGACCATTGGATGATATACTAAGCCATTCTCGTTCGCTATATCTAGACTTCGCAATAGTTCTTTTTCGTTATCCTCTCGAGCAAATCCTTTCAGAATAAACAGCCATAATTTATCTGTGATATCAGGGCTAAGTTCATCTTGCTGCGAAGTAGAAGCCTCTGTTAATTTTATAATATCGGCCTGAAGTAGTTCTATAGCTTCAGTAGTATTACCAGTAAGTGATAGGATTTCTATGTAGTATTGAAGAGCCTGTCTCTTTTTAACAGGGTCGATCTCTCGTTCTCGTATCTCATTGTACAATGCCTTAGCAAGGTTATAATGATTATCTGTTTTATCATTTGGCAAACGCCTCAAAGCATTACTGGCAAGGTTGATTTCTGGAAGGCTCAATCTTTCAGATAATTCAATGGAATTTAGATTCTTTAAGTGCTCAAACGTCCTCAACGCATGTGCAGCTTGGAGCCGATTTACAATTTCTTTATTTTTAACTTTAAATTCAAAAAAATTACACCACGACTTCTTCAGTTCGGCTGCAAGAGGTGGCCGTGCTCCTATCTTACACATATGCGACAGTTCGATCATTTTCGGCAAGCCGGGAGTTATAGAAGGGTCTTTGGGCTGCTGAGTCACATTTTTCGAAAACCCGAAGATAGATCGTCGTATACATCTTCGAATGATTTGAGGATTGGCTTGTCGATTACAGCGACGCGTAAAAGACCCAGCACGAGTGTTGCAGTGAAATATAAGCCCTTCCCCTGCAAGAAGTCTGCGGAAGACGTTACACGTTAATTGAGAATGCATAACAAATTTTATTAAAAGGTACTAACATTATATATTAGCAAATATTTTCGTTAAGAGAGGCGCAGAGGTTTGATATACAAGTCAGACGAATTGTAAATCAGTATGCTATACATCCTATAAATTTTGAAGCGCTTCTAATGGCACGTGACTTGCTTGCGACCACATCGAGCTGCTGTAAATATGATTTGCTCTTTAGATGGGGCTGTTTTTTAGATTGCCTCTACAATTCAATATTGTAAATATTGAGATTTCTATGATATGGTTAGGATAAAAGGGATAATTTTAGTTGTCAGATACTAGCATTCGCTGAAAAAAGTAGTTCTTAGCATGCCTCTCTCCCAAGTAGCAATCATGAAAAATCAAATTGTGGAAACAGAATTTCTCTCTTGATACAAGAAGCCCTAACAAAACAATAACCAAACTGTGATTGTCAGCTTGAATAACAATAGACAGTCATGTTGTGGTAAGTCTGGTAGAAATCTAATGAGCAACACTTCAGTCGAATGCGTTTCCACTTTTTTTTCTGCGAAATTTCGCTTCGCTATTTTCAATTACGACCAATGAGCATGAGCTCACAGTTGTATGATTTGATCAGGAGGCTCTGGTACTCATGCCCTGCCCCACATTAGTTTTGGTCTCGCTGCGGGCTCACCAACTACAGTCGCTGCTCACCACTGTCTCCCAAACCCAAGTTTAAAATATTCAGCTAAAAACCCTATTACAATGAACTAGAAGCTGCATGAACACATGTGACATAGCTCAGATTAAAGACTAATTAAAGTAACACGTGACCGTCTTCAATCAGAATTTCAAAGAGGTTCAGGTAGGAGAGTCTCAAAAGTAGGGGCAACGAAGCGTTTGGCTGTTGAAAATAATTTCATCTGTCTCTAAATCAATTTAATTGGCTGGATCCAGTTTAATTTGTGCAATGAGCCTATCATGAACACAGCAGTCCGAGTTTTTCGTCGAACATCACAATCATCGCTCGAAACGGCCCACATTGCAGGGCAGAACTGGCCCAGGGCAAGATTTTATTTCCACGAATTTTTGCTCCCTACAAATTCTGACCCTTGCAATAAGCCTGGACTCAGGGCTGCCATTAATCCGAAAACTATCGAAAACTATCGAAAACTCACGGATCTTTATCTACCATGCTTATCGCTCCCTTTCTAATATCCAGTTAACTGCTATTGCATAATGTTCAATACCTCAGGTATATTTTGAATATACAGAAATTTTAAAAGTATGTTGAGAACTAAATTTCGATCTTCTTCTTATTATTTGAATTTTCACTGATTCTTTTTCCGTATCTAGATGAATACATTGGAATATACTCGCACTAATAAAAACGATGATATATAGGTGGACAAAGCTGGACAAATTGGATTTACTATGAAGTTTGCATGCAAAGAAGAATTTGAGGAGTGGCTATCAGAAGAAACGCGTAAAATAAGATAGGGTTAAAGAAGTGGTACAGGCGTAAAAAGTGGTCCAAATGTAAAAACTATGTAAACTTTTCCTCTCGTTGCCAGTATGTCATATCAATAAACAGAAAAAATATGGAAATCCAGCGAAATATGAATGGATAGAAACTTACTAGTGTCTATTTGCGAGCGAGAAGCGCAGTTACACTCCAACTGAGAGGGTTAAAGACAGAAAGACAGTTCTATTAATGAAGGTCGGGTGTAAAGCAATGTTAAAAGTAAGCAAAAAGCTTGGTGATGAAAGTGTCATAATGAAGGTTTCACATCATACCAATCACACACGGGAGTCGAATTTTATTTGGACTAAACAACGCCTGTCACCCCTTGATAGAAAATGGTTAGAGAATGTTGTTGAGAGTGGAAATGACTGGAATGCAGGTAAGACGTTACTGCGACCAGATGAGTCAACGTTGGACGTCTTAGAATCTCGAAAGTTACTGGTATCGAATTCACCAGTACAAGTACAAGAGGCTATGAGGCCCAATTTAAATCAAGAATGTAATAACTAGAAAGTGATCAAGTAGGTCAGAAGGATAAAGCAGCATGACTTTTACAACATCCGTTCGGCTGCACTACAAAGACGTGCTCAGCTTCATTGCAATTGCGAAGAGAGTTTATCTGAATATGTTAAACTAATCAAATTTGAAGGTAAGTTTGGTTACATAAAACATTTTACTATAAAAATGCTTAATGAAGCTTATTAATCTGACTTCATGTGCAGGTGGAATCTTGAAATTTGAAGAATGGGGGGGTGGCATGCTACCAAGACTTTATGATTTCGTTTGGCACTGCCTGGCAGCTTGGTACTCTGAGCAAATTCACTTCTCTTCTATGCTTGGACGCTACGCATAACACGTGATATGCCCTCGACAATAAGGACCGAAAAGCTTTTCTGAAAACAATTGTAGTTAGGCATTCTGCAGCTGGCTGTAGAGTGCTTGTCACTTTCATGATAACCAGTTCTGAAACCAGAGTCCCTCTGGAACGCAGGCTGAAGTTGTTGAAGGTGAATGTTCGGTTTACTGAGTCACCGTCATTCATGATCGACTGTGTCACGGTTTTTATATTGAAGCTTGAGCTTTCAGATAGTAATAGGTAGTTTATAATTTTATCTTTCTATAAATAGTAGATCTAAGGACTTGTTATTTAGTTTCTATGTATCTTCCGGAATATGCGTCCTTATTTGATAACCTTCCAACATCTTCATCCCCGAAACATACAACACGAAATTCTATACCTCGTCGTCGATATCTAGAGTATTCCAGTAGTTTCTGATCTGGCAAAGGAGCCCGTGCACTGCACTTGGTCAGGGGCAAGAGTGACGTAATTGGAAACAGCTAGGTTTTATGAACTACGCTAGTTAATTATGCCTGCGATGACATTCGTAGGCTACAGGCTTTTTCACAGGCTAACAAGCCGTTACAGACTGCACCGTTACAGAGATCGCTGGCATTAAGTCTACCTTTGATAATCCCCAGATCAGATTCTGCCACTGACGTTTCTTTCGTGTGCTCAATTTTCAATCAAGAAATCAACGACGACATTATTAGAAAAAAAGCCATAGAGGATTTTATTATGCTAGTCCATTCAGAGACCTTAGCTGAATTTGCAGCGGTCTGGGAGAGGTATCAAGAGATATACCAGTCTCAAAGGGAATGGCTAAGCTACCTTTTCTCATAGTGGATGGGTCAACCAGATCAATAGTGGCTGGATGATCGGACGGTAAGGTGTCTTTTCAGTGTTTATAAACCTACTTTACTGATTTTCGTTAGGGGATGCAGGAGGTCAATACCAATAATTCTTGAGCCGGGCACGCTCAGTAAAGGATAAAAGAAACGAGATACGATAATTTTGGATTAAATACGTTCACCGCGGATCGCCCAAAAATCAACCAGGAGTTTTGCGAACCACTAACTGCAACTGGGAATCAATTATCAGAAGATAGTATGATACACTAACAGTCAGTAACTTGTGGGTTTTGGAGGTTATACATTCCAAATATTATGGTCACGATCCAGTGACAAGTCTCACCATCTGTTCAAGTCATCGTAAACTAGACCTACGTGTTGTGATCTGCAGTCGATCCTATTAACAAGCTAGTGGCAAATAATAGAGAGCACAGACTGGATACAACTATCGATGGTAGGTTCTTAGTGAAACATCTAGAATACGGCAGAATATTCTATGTATAATTTAAGACACCAAAGAATATTCAGGAGATCTGATATGAGTACTGTCACCGATATAGTTCATGTATATAAGATAAATATTCTCCCATAATAGGAGGATAATTCATTAGAATATAATAATAGATACATCAATATAATATATACATCATTATCCTACTATATCTTATTCTTCATCTAAACAATCTTAAGTTCACATTAGCCAGCAAAGGTAGTTATACTTTTTCTCATAACCTTGTATTTAATACACTACGGCAGGAGCAGACAGATGCGACAATCACAACTGCTGGGGAACCTCCCCGATCTATCCTTTCAACACAGCGACATGAGAATCCGGATTGTAGTGTTGTAAGAAAAGACATTCAGAACGCCAAGCAAAGGGCTAGAGAATCCGCCTTAAATTGTCGACTTCCAGTTGAAGCACTTCCGAATCTATTGGAAACCGACAAAGTTTTTCCATGGAGTCCGAAAAGGTGGGGATGGCAAACTTCTTTCTATTTTTATGACAACTAGAGCTTCGATATTGCTGGCGCAGAGCTTCATGTCCAACGCTGTATTAATTATAAGTTTAACTTACTAGACTAACAAAAAAAAGTCGCTTCTTCACATAGTTGGGGTGTGGGTTCACTACAGAGGTGGGATTCTAATATTCGTTCTTGATTCTTCTTCTATCTACAGTGTGAATAATATACATTAAGGGGAGTGCCTTGTAAAGGCACTAAACCCAATCTAGCTAATCATATAGGTATGTGGGGTCCCAAATACAATGTCAGTTGCTTGGTCCGACATTGGCAGTCTTTTATTTTTGTTATTGTTTTTCTTGNCCTTGTAAAGGCACTAAACCCAATCTAGCTAATCATATAGGTATGTGGGGTCCCAAATACAATGTCAGTTGCTTGGTCCGACACTGGCAGTCTTTTATTTTTGTTATTGTTTTTCTTGAGCGTCGCGATCTACCCAAGCTTCTTTATCAATAAAATATCTATTTGTTAAAATTTCATCGAGTGCATAATTTTGAAACTGAGATTTAGTCATGGCGTCGGCGGGATTGGATTTTCCTTTAATCCAAATTACCTCTGATATTTCCCTTCGCTCATAAGCTTGGCGGATTGCCGCAATATCTATCATTAGCCTTTTTTCTTTCGTAGTTCCTAACTTTACAAGACATTCATAAAGAGAGTAGCTGTCAATACATATCGATAAAGGTATTTTTCTTTTCATAATTGAATCAATAGTATGTTTTAGAACGCATGCTGCGTCAAATCCAGCAACCATGGCGTACAGTTTGGACGCAAGAACACTGCGTGTAACTCGCTTGCATTTCGTAGACGACCAATGGACGATATTACAATTTTTGCTGTCAGCGAGGAGGATAATAAATCCGATTTGAGATGAGTAATC
>QVIK01000762.1:0-23306 GCA_003957845.1 Oidium heveae | reverse complement strand
GAGTGCGTTTGTGGGCAGGAAACTACTCCTACCCACTTCATACGGTGTAGGAGGCATGCTAATCAAATGCGAAAACTCCGGAATGGCTTGATCATAGATGATTTTAGGGNGGTTAGATCTTGGTATGAGAAATTCTGAGATAACCCTATCATTTATTACTTTCTTTTACTTTTCTTTTTCCTCTTTTTCTACCTTTTTTTTTCGTTTCATTACTACGTATAAAAAAAAAAAAATCATTTGATGTAAATAGTGGGCGTGAACGAGGAGGGCATGCCTGAGGCCATGATCCCGACCGGCTCCGCCGGTCCTGTACCTAAAGTGGACATTAGGGCGTATGCCTAGGACCTTAAATAGAATAAGTAAATAAAAAAATAAACTTATTCATTTTTACCAGAAACTGAGGGGTTTTTAATGATTTCCTACTTTAAAACTCTACATTAGCTCAAGCCTAATTCCGTGATCTACTAATTGAAAAAGTCAGCTCCACTTACCACCTATCGACCAGCACCAAACTTCATTGAGAATCGGAGCATTGACTAAGCAGCTCGGAATTGGGACATTCTATATTGAAGATAATTGTCAGGGTTGTCATTTATCATATAAATAATAACCCTGACAATTATCTTCAATATAGGGAGCGGATATTTGCAATCACGCTTTACCTAATTTGGGCATAGATCCGAGTGTAGATCATCAGGGATTTTGTGCTTTCCTTAACCGTTGCTCTAGTAACTAGATTACCCCTGATTTTTCAATGAAAGCTTTCGCGTCATTTTATTTGTTTATCTGACAGATAAATGGTATATATATTTCCTTCTGCAGGAAAGCTAGGTTTGAAGCACATATTTATTACCTTGCCTTTATCTACCTCCAAATCGAAGTCCTCAAGAAGGATATCTGGAGTAGGACTTGGACTTATTTACACCTACATTTCTATAATTACACTTCCTCTTGCAGCGAAAGTGATCATGCCACGTTAAAAGCCTCGCTAGGAGGCTCTGTTAGCGACCTAGATGCTGTAGTAAGGAAGTCAAAATTTCTTTGCTATCGCCAACGTTCAGGTTACCTTTTGGAGCTTGTTAAAGCGAAAATGCGACTTCCATCTTCTCTGAAAAGGGATATTCTTAGATATCCAAGCTTTGGTAACCCCTTTTGCTTTGAAAAAAATTTTAAATTAGTGCGGACTTGTTATAGAGGCACGTAAAAAGAGGGCATATTTACTGCCTTGTACAGGAAAGTTTACAAAGACCCTAGGTCTACCACGCTTTCACATGATTGAAAGTAGTATGGCTGACACAAGAAATGGGGGTGTTATTAACCTTGAAGATATACATCCTCATGGGCGCTTCCAAAAGCCGTCTCGGCATTTTACAGAGCCTGAACTTCTGAATAATATAGGTACAAACAACTACTCTGCTTCGCTACATGATCCATTATTAGACATAAAGAACCCTTGGATTACTAGGAGTAAAGGTTGACCAATACATTCCTTGAACTGATCTTTGACAGGACAACAAGAACGTCAAGGAGAGTGCCAGCGTGTTTTGGAAAACTCAACACAGCGGAACCCCTCGGATTTCCAATACGCTGAGCAAATTGATATGATAGAATATACGCATTATGGTTAGCCAGTAGTTTTATCTCACGTCTCAAACCGGACTCTTGAAACTACAGGAGGATTATTCCTCAACTTTCATGCCAGCGACTGCAGAATTGCTGCTGGTGCGAAGAGATCCAGACAAAGCCAAGTTGAGAATGATGAAACCAAACGTATTAGAAAGTAAAGTTGGTGATAAAATGACTCGGATCTATAACATACAAATGTTCATCAGACATTGGATGGCGTCGGATTGCATGCGGAAACAATAATAATAGGGTCTTTATTTATGTAAATAATGTCTGAGTTATGTATTTAATTTAGAAATTCCCTTGAAGTGTTACTACTTAGTTGAAATTTGTGGCGCATGAATACCTGTACCAATTTATTGCGAATTCGTGACAGTCTGAAGAATCCGAGCTCAATATATGTTTATAAGAAGTATAGGGATAAAAGAATAAGCGAATTAGAGAAAAACAAACAAATGAATAAATCATCAAATAACGGGTAGGGAAAATTATTGTCGCATATTTTGCGACCTAATTATGTAAAGCGTGATTGCAAATATCCACTCCCTAAATCTAATTCCCGTATTCGCATCCTCTCTAACCTTACGCTTATTCTTTGTAGCTAGAAATTCAATCAAAGCCTTATGTGCCTTATTCTCAATACACATTTAATTATATTGTGATTTTCTATATTTTCGTGTATCCAAAGCCTTTGAAGAACACTCTCCTAGTACAAAGTTTGATCTTCACAAGCCTTTACGGTATTTTAATTTGTGATGTATTTGTTGTGATCTAATTTTTTATCGATGTTATTTCAGGATCAAAGGCTTCTCGGGGCGGTTTAGGTGTTCCCAGTGGAAGTATGGCTTTTGGAATGAATTTATTTAAAGTCTTTTTTGTCGATTTCATAGCTTAAGACCTGCAGCATCCCATTCAACTCGAATTTGAGTACCTGTAAGACGATAAGTTCTTGCATCATGCTAGCAAGAGCAATCGATATTTCTTGAAAATATCTTCTTCCAATATGTTAGAGATCACATCATCTAGCTTTAGTAAGTCTGAATGATTATTTAGAGATCTTAACTTATCAAGAATCCCAGCTGTGAAATTGTCAAATTAGGTGGAATAATAGTGATGGATTGATAAAATTTGATTGTATCGCTAATACTAGCCTTGTACTCTTTTAGTTGGCAAAAAGATTGGGCGTACTTATGAGTGAATCCTTCAAAATCTTTTTTGCGATAATTTATTGATTGCCACTGTTGGTAAATAGCTAATTGGTGAGCAAGATCCTTTGGCCCATGCTTTCCTTGGAGATAATATCATACTTCTTTTGGACTATCGATGTACTATTCATCAAGAGTTACATTTTTTGATTGTGATCTTTGAAGTATTCCCGTAGCTTTAGGAACCTTATTCGAGATTTTTTTTTTTCTTTGGATCACCTTCTTTGGGAGATATAGGCTTAGAGTATTTACACTGAACGTAGGGTAATAATCCTTTGGTTTGCAAGACACTTTTTATCTAAACACTTCATAAAATGAGATTTGTCCTCCAAGACATTAAATGTGCTGTAGAATAATTTCACCCATTTTGATAATACCTAAGTTGAGATTGTTATTAGCTTATTACGAAAAATTTCACTATTTATTTTAAGATATTTGGACAAGGGCTATATATCTCACAACTTTCAGTAAGACTTCACCTCTTTAATTATATCGATGCGCGAGCGAGCTAATAACTACTTAAGATACGAGAAGATATTAAATTTATCATGTACTGTTTGGATATTTTATTTAAAATAACCGTATAGATCCTTCATTAGGAGAGTAAAATCTTTAATACTTGGGCTTATTTATGTCCTTTCATATGGCTTAATGACTACTATGGGTTGTAGACGAGACCCGCAGTTTCTAAAGAGCAGCATCGTATTGATTAACGCAGAGTGTTGGTTATAGGCAGGAAGTTCAATACTGGTAAGCCGCTGTGCCTAGTCATCTTGTTTGTGTAAGAATTGTTCCATTACTGCACTAGGTCCTTCTATTTTAAATCTGACCATTCATTTTTGGATGGAAGCCGATGAATTTTCTAGCTTCGATTCAAACGTGTTTGCATTGATTGTTTTGGAGTTTTCCCACAAACTGTATCTAGTGGTTCGAGGCCATACTTGTTGGTAGGCTATGATTCTTTCACGTATTTGATAAATGCTATAGGCCGCCATCTTCAGAATTAGAGCGAGATAAAAAAGTATTGCCATTTCGCTGAGTGGTTTGCTACAACCATAACTATTTCAAGTCCCTCACTTGGAGATGATCTATTCATATTTCCATGAACTTTCTTATCATAATCTTTGTGCAATGGGTACGGGTCTCAGAGCTCCAGACTTAGCATGGTTTTTGGGTTTGAGCTGGGGGCAAATATTGCAATGTTGAAGATGCCTTTCGATGTAGCTGCATTCATTTGCAGATAATCATTTATATCGTATCTGAAACTTAGATGATACGCTAAAGCCTCCACTAAAAAATAGGATGAGTGTCAACATCAGCACGACTTTGATTGTAAAGGAAAAAACTTACTCCTTGAATACCGTTATATTATAAGAAGTCTTCGAGATGTTACAGATCGGAGTAGACTAATCCACCGAATCTCTTCAAGCAAATATGTGTTTTAAGACGGGATGGAGTGTCTATACAGCCGAAATATTACTTTGACGCTGTTGACCAGGTCCTTCAGTATATCAAAAATAATAAAATTTCTTCTTGAATGAAGATGCTAGTCTCCATAGCATATAAAGCTGATTTAAAAGATCTTAATATAGACGGTAGGAGAAAGGTGCCGTGAAAATCAATTTGACAACTCTCAAAGACATTGTATCGAGGTCTAAGTACTTATTGGAGAGTTTTATTTACTAAATTTTGCGTGGCTAACATCTTATGAGAGGTATAGTCGATCGCTTTCTTTCCTTACTTTTCTATTATAATGTCAATCAAGTCTACAGTAATGTAGTCATATTCTCTCATACTCTCATATGATTTTTTATTATTCGCCCTTCAGAAAGGTGATTGAGGCTCAAAAATCCCTTGCTACAAAGAATAACTATACTTCGGCATTGGATGCACACATGCTCATAATATGAGATTGACAAAAATTAGCGGCTCCTATCAGCGTTTAAAATGACAGGCCTGTCATCAAGGCGGGCTTTCTAGAAGCATATTTTAACATGAATAATGTCTTTTTCTATCTTCTCCTCGTTTCCGGGGATAATGAAGACGATGATAAAATTTGGTCGTCCAGGACTACCAGTGCGGACCATCACCATGGAGCTGCATAAAACGAAGCTACATGTCCAATCGCTCAAATTCAGATGGAAGTTGACTTTGTAAGACTGCATATAATTTGAGTAGAACGGGGGTGAAGCCGTGCATCGGTATAAGTGTCCGCTTTGTCAGCAAATTCTTGGGAAAAAGCATAACGCTAAACTGCAATAGAGAGTTAATGATATAAAGTATAGCAGACATAGAGGAATTACTAAGCTCTCTTCTTAATGGCAAAAATTAGCATTTATTTTTCTAAGACCACCAAAAGAATCTATGCTGCCATTTTAATCGATAGTAGCAGCTTTAGATTTGTTCGGGCCTAAAATCTACTAGAGAAAGTGGTATTCTTCATACGTTTAAAATATGATTTTCATGATGGCGCTTGACTAAAAGAGTAACAGGAAACCAATGGTTGACACATATAGTAATGACGTCTTCGA
Organism: Oidium heveae; assembly: GCA_003957845.1. Taxonomy (NCBI): domain Eukaryota; kingdom Fungi; phylum Ascomycota; class Leotiomycetes; order Helotiales; family Erysiphaceae; genus Oidium; species Oidium heveae. The sequence goes on along the minus strand of QVIK01000762.1, from coordinate 17,944 downwards.
AGGCAAAGACCTCGTTAGTTGGCGATACTCTCCGTCAATGAGACGAGGTTCACGTAAGAACTGGTGTGTGGGTGGTTAAGTATTTATATTCCCGTATAACGAGTATAATAACGTTATTACTAAAGGCTAATAATTACCATATTTGTACAGGGATATAAAAATTACAGTTAAAATATGATGTAAATAAGAAATTAGCTCCCATTTACATACATTGTTGATGAACCTTTTCCAAAACATAAAATTCTCTCAGCTTTATCAAGTTGCAACTTTTTTTTCTTTATCAACGACTCAGTTTTCCTTTACGACAAGTATTTTGTATTTTCTCCTTTGCTTATCTGGAGCAAGATGCAAACTTCCCACCCTCCAAAGATGAGGTGAGCACTTATCAAGAGTCTCCATATACTCCTTTTTGATACTAGTTAACAACATCAACGTGTCCGAGTTGCTACACTTGCAGATATTAGGTTAACCTTAAAGGGAACTTGCTCTAAAAGTTGGATCTGGTTATTTTTTAATAGGATCGTTAAGGCTGCTTGGGAGTTGATCATGCCTTAGGAGCTTGATAGCGTAGCGATAGATGAAGCTATACCTAATGGAGGGCATTCCAGTCTTTGGCCCATATATTGTGTTTATAATTGTCAACTCAAATAGTTGAATTTATGAATTGTGATGAATACTTTGTGCTTTTTCTTACAGTCTTAAAGTTCACTAGTTCAAATTTCTGAGGGTTTGGAAAATGCAGCTCATGATGCAATTTACAGCAGATCGTGTCTAAATCAGGCGTTGATAAAAGAGTCGTGAAAGATTTGGTAAAATCTGCCATGGCTGACTTGGTGTTTTTTAAGTAAGCTTTTACGCTCCGAAAACAATAAAATAAAACGAATTGACTTAGTAAACACGCGCCTATGTGTCCCGCTCGCTTAGTTTTCTTCATCGCAGCACTGCAGCCAGATGGTTATTTTTGGGTTGCAGGCCAATTTTTTACGTAAACTTGGACGAACTGACAATCGGCAGATTCCATCCATGGCGCGCCGTTTTGCTTATAAGATGACGATTACTGAAAGACGTTTCAGCCTTGTCTAGGCTGCGGCGTCTTCGGGGAACAGCCTGGACGTCACATCCTGCACATCACATCCTGGTGCGGAAAGCAGCTACAACATGGATCCCCGCCATTGTCATCCATCTTTTTGTGGTAATTGACCCAATTTTAGATTATTTTTTTTTTTACCTCCATGATTATTATCACTTACTCATCAATGACACACTTCTGTCCATGATGCACATTTCTTTGGTACATATGTGCCTCATTATAGCCATAATGAGCTGGTCAGCTTAACCACATATCCCTTCTCTAATGTCTCAAAAAGTTTTGTTTTTGTGCAGATTTCTTACATGTTTAATGAAAACTATTCCTCTATTTGACCTGCATTTAAAGAAGTGACTAAAGAATTAGTTAATCTCTGAGTCGAGATATATAATTTTAGTTGCGAGTAAAGTCTGTGAGTTAGAACTTCCATTAAGCTTCATCCGTAGCATCAGCTTACCTATCTCTATTTTAGTTGGTACTGACACATTGGGAGCGTCATCCGCGTATCAGATAACCAAAATTTAAACTATCCACAATGCATATCTCAGAAAAGCTCGCTGAAGCTAAAAAAGTAGGCCATCCTACCATCTCTTTTGAATTTTTTCCACCAAAAACAGCCCAAGGCGTCCAAAATCTCTATGATCGTATGGATCGTATGCATGGTCTTGGACCAAGCTTTATTGATATTACCTGGGGTGCGGGAGGCAATATTGCACAGTTGACGGTTGAAATGGTCAGCGTAGCTCAATCATACTATGGCCTAGAAACATGCATGCATTTGACATGTACTGATATGGGAAAACAAAAGGTAGATGATGCTCTAAGGGGAGCATTTAAAGCCGGCTGTACAAACATACTTGCCCTTCGTGGGGATCCACCAAGGCAGCAGGAGAAATGGACTGTGACTGATGGTGGATTCCATTACGCAAAGGACCTGGTGAAGTATATTCGGCAAGAGTATGGTGACTACTTTGACATTGGTGTGGCAGGTTATCCCGAGGGATGTGATGACCAGGATGATCCGGAGTTGCTATTAGATCATCTCAAGGAGAAAGTTGATGCCGGAGGAACATTCATTGTTACTCAAATGTTCTACGACGTAGATAATTTTCTTGAGTGGGTTTCTAAAGTTAGGAATAAGGGTATAAGTGTCCCTATAATACCTGGTATCATGCCTATTAATACATATGCGAGCTTTATCCGCCGAGCTAATCATATGGGATGTAAAATCCCACCAAAATGGGCAAAGGCTCTTGAAGATATCAAGAATGATGACGCTGCTGTACGAAGTATTGGTACCCTTTTAGTCGCGGAGATGTGTCGTAAGATTTTAGCCTCAGGACTAATACATCATTTGCACTTTTACACTATGAACTTAGCTCAGGCTACGAGGATGGTCTTGGATGAATTAAATTTAACACCGTCTGAGGGCCGTCCTTTGAAACAACCTTTACCGTGGAGACAGTCGCTAAGCCCAAGACGACGAGGTGAAGATGTGAGGCCTATTTTTTGGAAAAATAGAAATAAGTCCTACATTATGCGTACTCAAGATTGGGATGAGTTCCCCAATGGACGATGGGGCGATTCAAGATCACCAGCTTTTGGAGAGCTTGATGCATATGGTATCGGACTTAAGGGATCAAATGAACAGTACCGGAAACTTTGGGGACAACCGACTAGCATCAAGGATATTGCTGGCCTATTCGTAAAATATCTCCAGGGAGACCTTGATAGCTTTCCATGGGGTGAAACCCCGATTACAAGTGAAGCTGACAGTATCAAGTCAGAATTGATTGATTTAAACCAGCGTGGTTTCCTTACAATTAACTCACAGCCAGCAATTGATGGAGTAAAATCATCAGATTCAGTATTTGGATGGGGCCCACCGAATGGATACGTTTATCAGAAAGCATATCTAGAAGTTTTAGTACCTAATGAGCTAATTGATGAAATCATATCGAGGGTATCACGTGACCCTGATTTGACATATCATGCCGTTAATATGACAGGCAATCTGAAGACAAATACACCAAGTGATGGGCCTAATGCTGTAACATGGGGGGTTTTTCCGGGGAAAGAAATTGTTCAACCAACAATCGTGGAAACAGTGAGTTTTCTAGCGTGGAAAGATGAAGCATATCGCTTAGGACTGGATTGGGCCCGATGCTACCCAGCTTCAAGTCCTAGTTATCACTTGATTGAGAGTTTAATGAAAAATTGGTACCTTGTAAACATTGGTTAGAAAACTCTTGAGTATCTTTTGACGACTCAACTAATTTTTATATTTTAGTCCACAACGACTTTCATGATACCCTTGGCCTTTATCGTGTCTTTGAGGGGCTCAAGGTTTCAAACTTCGATCAACCATTTGACGTAAGCAAAATTAAGGATACAGCAACAAATGGACATAGTTTCCACATTGAACCAAAAACGAACGGCCACTCGATGCAAAATGGACTAAAAACAAATGGAAATAATATTAATAATAAAGATGTGTAGTAAAATATGCACGTTAGGAATGGATGATGGCCTGGGTATGTCACGTACTTTACTCAAAAACCATGCTTAAAAGACATATTATTGTTACGGATAAAATTTTCTTCTTCATGTCATGTATATAGATTCTATAGTCTTTGAAGTCTAAAATTATGGAAGTATATGAATTTTAATGCCCTAAAAGATGCAAAATCAACCAACATACTCTTTCTTTCTAAGGAGCAAATTCTAGTACTAAAACAAATTTTTAGTTATTGCAAAATATACAATCTGCTCTGCTAGTAGTAATTTTCCGAGTAGCCTTATCCCTATGACCCATCTCTCTGATTCATTATGGCTAGCCTTACAAGCGTCTAATACATATTGCCCGGACAGTCATAGTTGGTGATGTGAACTAAAATGTGGTTTCCACCTCTCTAAATATCCACCATCCACATCCTACAATAGGATGTGTTTCATGGGCAATTTATGGCCAATGATGTGCTATAAATTCTCCATGGGACATGATTTAACACATCACTGGCCTCGTAAGACTATATTGTAATAAAAAGTTGAAGATTTGATTTGTCAATCTCGAGACCACCTTCTAGTTTTTCCACGTCTTAGCAAATTCTTAAGGATATAAGATTCGGAAATATCTAGATGTACAGTAAATGACATATCTAGTGTAGAGAAGGTTGTGAATTTATTTCTCGCTCAAGAGTCACGTCGAACCTCCTAAACAATCAAAGGCCGCCCCGCATTAACATTCTCCTGAATGATTTGCATAATTCAGTCTTGTCGGGCCTCGGCGTTTTGTATGGGCATATCACACGTAGATCCCTGTTGTTGGTCTCAAAATATCATGGAATGTAAACAAACGCCAGAATCCCTCTTATAATGCGATATTGTCACGACCAATACTTCGTAGGATGTTTCCTGGATAGTCTCTAGCATAACGATTAACGTCCATATCATAAGTGTTTCATTGCGGCTCTAAAATTTAGAAAAAGTAGATGTGAGATGCTTTACGACGAACTAGACAAAAACAGCAATTCCCAGCAATAAATACCAAAGGCCTCGAAAACTCAGCGCAAGTAAATCTATGGGTTACATTCAATCCTCCGATGATTTTTTCACTTATGAAAGTCGCCTGGCTTCCTTTTGTAAGGCACAACCAATTTCTAGACGGAGAGCATCAAACGCAAATCCTAAGGCTACAAAATCTTTGAAGTGGCCTCACAAATTTCTGTCTGCTAGTGATGTACTCTTCTTATTCCTTAAATTCAAATACTCACTAATAAATTCTTAAGCTTGCAAAATCTGGCTTCTACTATCTACCTAGCTTAACGAGTCCTGATAATGTCGTTTGCTTCCTTTGTCACAAGCCACTTGATGGATGGGAAGAATCTGATGATCCTTTTGTGGAGCATCTCAGACACTCTCCAAACTGTGGATGGGCAATAACTGTATCTATTGAAAGATCAAATGGAAAATGGAGCGAAGAACACCCTCTTAGTACTAGGATTTTTGAAGCGCGAAAAGCTACGTTTGCAGATAAGTGGCCTCACGAAGAAAAAAAAGGTTGGAAATGTCATATCAAGCAAGTATGTTAATTTTAATTATGGAATTCAGGAGTTGACAGATATATAGATGACTGAGGCAGGATGGAGGTATACACCAACGCTTCAGTCTGACGATACAGTAACATGTAACTACTGTGCATTGACTTTAAGTGATTGGGAAAAAAACGATAGCCCTTCGTAAGTTAATGTCATCTTCGCTTTCTAAATCTAGCGCTTAATTAAAGAAGCGACAAGCATTACAAGAGCTCGCCCGACTGTCCTTTCTTCGCATTAATAAAGAATTACAATTCAAGTCACCAAATAAGAAAGATTAGTCCTAAGCGAACTCGAGCTTCATGGATGTCTAGATCATCAGTACAGTCAAATTTAACAGCTTGCTCAACCGGCTCACGAGAGGCAAGCTTTCCTGCAGAAGAGAGAGATAGTGTTTTAACGATAGGCTCAACTTCGAGTCATAAAATGACCCAGGAAAGAAAAAGATCTCAAGTCCAAAGTAGAAGACTCCGGTTACGAAAAAATGAGGCAGTTGAAGCCACGAAACAGGATGAAATCATTGAGAAGGCTCAAAATCTAAGTCGAGGTAAAAAAAGAATCAGCGAAGAATCCCACCAACCAGGAGATAAAACAATTGATATGCCACCAAAAAGAAGGACTGCTAGAAACCGTCCGGGTAAAGTAACAGATTTTGTTACTTCTGAAGCAACTGCATCAACCCAACGTACAATCAAATCTTATCAAAATAAGACTTCATCTACCCTAAAAGGCTCCCTATTGAGAGAAACTACTCCTATTGATGATTCTGATATCGAGCGAGTATTAGAAGCAGATCTCAATCGATCAACATCAGAAGATGAGACCTCACAAAAAGAACACTCTAGAGAAATCTTGAAATCAAATTATTCCGTTAATAATACAGAGATCGATGATGCATCAGAAGTAGAAGTTTGTGTTCGAGAAGAAAGTATAAAGCCTTATCCAAAGCTCAGAGTTACCAGGAATATATCATCCAGCGAAAAAAAAACTACTAATAAGGAGGTTGATGAACCTAAGTCTAGCCAAATTGAAAATCATTCTTTCAGGCTAAACAGTACAGCTGAACAGGATCACAATACCTCTGCAAGCTATTCATCGCCACCGGTCGCCCAAACAAAGAAGGGACGAGCCTCTACCCGAAAACCTGTGCGGAAATTACCACCCAGAAATACCAGGTCATCTGTAATTTCATCCAATAGCCACATTTCCTCTATTGCCGTAAATCACTCCACAGTAGAAATTTCAGCAGAGCCGCAAGATAGTACCGAAGGAAAAACCACCAACCATTCAACTCCTATAAAATCAATTTTATTTTCAAAGCATTCACAAAATGAAGATAACAAAAGACGCCACAATGAAAATAATTCCAACGAAAATTCCAACGAAAATGCCGTGGTTTTAAATATACTTAATATAAAAGATAAGCCTCGAGAAATAATTTCATGCCATGAGGAACATGAGCAAGACCAATACACAGAGTCTGAACTTAATGTTGCTAATTCCATGAATTTCGAGGAAAATTCTGTTCTTAACGCGCTAGATGGGTCTATTCAGCTGAAAGATAGTACTTTAAATAGACTATCAAATGGAAAATCATTATCCATTTCTCCTTCTAAACGAAATATACAAGAGACAACAAAAATAAACTCCCCTGAAAATGATAGATCAGTCTCTTACTCACCAAAATCTGTAATGGTATCTTCTAAAACTAGTACGCCTCGTAGAAGAGAAGCAACTCCCCAATCATCGCCGCCGTGCTCAGATGCAGAGAATAAACCTCCATCTTTGAAGCACTCAATATCAGCTAGGAATATTACCACACCCCCAGCTACAAGACGAGTAGTTATTTTCGACGGCACACCAATAAGATCGTCACCGTCTAAACGCCCTCTCTTTGTAGGTTTACAAACCGACCAGCCCTGGAAAGCAGTTGACCCAGAAACAATTTTTTCAAGATCACCCACTAGCAACATTAATATTTCCGATGTAGCTACTAATGATAGTAGTAATATTAGAAATGCTAACACTGACTTAATAATAAGTGGAAATCCTCTCGAGCAGGCCATTCAGCGGGGAGGGCTAACAAGTATGGAAGAAAAGATGACAGTAGAAGAATGGATCTATCATAATGCGCTCATAGCTGAGGAAAGTTTAAAAAGAGAATGTGAACGTATGGTTAGCAAGTTTGAGCGCGAGGGAACAAGAGCTATTCGTGTTCTAGAAGGTATTAGATGTGTAGAATAAATTAAAATTCTTCTCTTGTTATTGAAAGGGCTAACAAGCATGACAAATATATGGAGTAACGATACTGTATCCCGTATTTTTTAATATTTTTCTCCTGAAAAAAATTATAAAAATTAGTAAAAAGCAAATTCTTTTAAGAATCGAAATTAAGTTAGTTTTTTCAAACAGAATGATTTCAAACGATTGATAAGAACTGAGAAAACCATACTAACTCATTCGTCTGTATCTTCGATGTAAATTGACTATCATTAAAATGGGAAATGTTATATATTTGATAAATTCTAATACAAGAGAAAATAATTTTGAAAAAGAAAACTGATGATCGTGACGATTTCCCTTCATTGTTCCTTGCAAATTGCATTTTAATATTTCCGATAAAATTAGTGGGTACGATCATCAGCAACATTTTTTTCCTCCCAAAACTCGAGGGTTAAAGCAGCTAGGAAACAAGGAATACTTCCACGTTCGTGACACCAAAATCGAACTTGATCACTAATCTTAATAGCGAAAGCACTCTCTGGGCCGCCACTAATTTTCATAGTTCCTTTCTCTCCATCAAATACAATGCTATTCTCGTCGTCATCTTTGCTCGGATAAAAAAATGATGTCATTCGGGTCTTTCCATCTCGCATAAATACGATATCCCAGCCGAGTAGAGATATGACCATTTGACGGAACTCGGTAGATTTAGCACCCCACACTTTCATCAAACGATCGTTTCGTTTCCTCTCTGATTCAAGAGCTCGTAGCGTTGCAGAGTGTTCAAGTTTCGCTGCAGCAAGCGTGGAACTGGGCACACTATCTACTAGTGCCTTTGATGGTCCCTGTAATTGAGATAATAGTTGAGCATTCTCTTTTCGCAGTACATCAAGCGTTGATTGCTTGATTGCCTGGTAATCAGAAGTTGGATTTGAACGCAGAGTTAATATACGAGTATTATTTTGTTGTGATTTTGCTTCTAAGCGTTCTTTAGTCACTAAAAGATCTTTCTCTACCATCATCTTTGTATTTTGTAGGATCTCATATTCACTTTGTAAATTACGTAGTTTGCGTATTAATTGATCTTGTCGATCAATATCTGCAGAATCATCATATTTTCGTTTATTACATTGGGCCTCGGGCTTCGAAATATCTTTCGCTGCAAGCTCTTCGTGTAGGGTTTGCAACTCATTTCGATATTGCTCGACGAGGTCCTCCAATTCAGAGATTCTTTTCATCTTAATTTCATCGACTGTTTCAGGTTGAAAGGTAAGATCTTCTGTATCATACGTCTTTAGCTGAGCCCGAAGATATTCAGCCTCCTTTATGGCTAAGGCTTTTTGTCTTTCTAAACGTAGTTGAATTTTACCTGTATTTTTTCCTGCCTCACTTATTTTCATTCTTTCAAGATTTTCCGCGAGGACTTGTTTCTGTTTCTCCAAATCTTGCGTTACACATTCTTTATTAGAGAGCTCTTGATTCAAGGTGCCAATTCGCTCTAAAAACGTGGCTGATTGTAATCTTTCCGCGATCAAAGCTCTTGCAACTGCTTCGGGTGAATCGAATTCTACGTCGCCATTAGGCCCTGCTTGACTTCGAAGATATGCAGTCCAAGCAAGTCGTTCATCTTCAAGCCTTTGACGTTGGATTCGTTCTTCATTTAATTGAATTTCCAGACTTTCTTTTGCTTCTAATTTTCGCTGTAAGGATCTCTTTTCTTCTTCTGTAACCTCAACGCTTTTATGAATTTGCTTCAAATGCTTCAATTCACTCGTGAGCTCTCGATTATGAAGTTCTAATTTGCTTATGTGAGATACCTGCTCACTTAATTCTCGCTTTATAATGTTTAACGTGTCGTCATCACTTGTGTGGGCTTTCAATCGTAATATTTCTGCCTCAAGCTCCCCACAAGTAGATTCTTTTGAAAACAGTTTTTCCTGTAAGTCTTGTATGATGGTTTCCTTATTCTCAGAGGAGTTTTGAAGATCCGCTTTTGTTTTTTGCAGAGATTCAATTTTCGACTCTAGCTCCACAACTTGTCTTCCTAATCCACGAATTTCCTCGTGATGTTCAATCTCTGAGTCCATAAGTTTTTCTTCCAATACCCTAGAGGTTTCTGTAGTTTCTCGTAGTTTCTTTTGTAATGCAGTATTTTCAAAGTCAGCTGATTCACGGATCTCCGCAATTTCCTTGAGTGAAGCTTCTAGCTGCCTAACAGCTTTATTCCGTTCCACATCTGCCTGTTGAGTCCGTTTAAAATCTTCATCAGCCCTTCTACTAATATCACGCAATTCATTCTCATGTCTTAGCTTATTTAGTTCTTGATCTTGTTTAAAGTTCTCAATAGTATATTTTAGGGTTTTAATTTCTGCTCTGAGATCATCTAACTCTAGTCTGTGTTTTTCCTTTTCTTCTTCATTTTCAGGATTATATGAATGATGTCGCTGGGATCTACTTAGGGAAGATGGTGATATATCTATTAATGATTGGCGCAAGCCATTTATTCTATCATGTGGAGATAAGCGAGGCGATTCCTGGGCAATAAAATCAAATGAAGGCTGAGAGTTTGCAGCACGAGCATTTGCTATCTAATATTGAAGATTTCTGTTAGTTCTCTCGAAATAAGTATGAATAAAAAGGCGTGTTTGAGGGTTGTGTAAAGAATATGAATAGGGATAGAGGAGTATGCGAAAGTAACTAGAGTTAAAGAAAGATGGGTCATACAGTTGATCGAACCCTTGGGATGCTGCTTTTAAAGTTGGGTTGTTGGAATCCGTTCATGTCCATAGAACCTCGCCGTTGCGGAGTTTGAGATTGCAGGGGTGTCTGAGCTCGCATGTTTACAGACGCCGTTGCAGCACATACCAAATATGAGTAACTAATTGACGTTATTCAAGCCACATTTAGGAAACACAGCTTAGATCATAGCGAAATTTAACCAGCCCATCAGACCAGCTAAGAATATGCTTAATCGTCATTGTAAATGTTCATGGCCGATAGACTGTTACTCAAGGCATCAAGGCATCAATTAATTTAAGTCTGCTTTACGCGATACCCTTGTAAACGAAAGGTCGCTTTAGAGGACAGATTGATCTACCCGTGCGTTCACACCTCCTTCGCTAGTCGCTTAGGTTGTGTTGAAGCAAAAAGCACTATGAGATTTACCGTAAAATCCTCATGACTTGGTCAACACACCTTGTAAACCTTAAATCTCTCGAGAAATGGGATAATTCAGCTTGCCTGAGTGATATTCACAAAAAAAATAAAGTGATTTATCTAGTCCGGGTAGGTAGAAGTAGTGAAAATGAACAAGAAAAGCGTCTAGACGACTTAGAATTAATAGTAATTGTTAAAAGTGTAACCCCCTAGGATGTGATAATCACATAAAAGAGTCACACTAAAGTGGAAGATATTATTTCTCTATATTAAACTAATCTAAAAGGAAAAGTGTCTTGTCTACATCAGGCACAAAGATCTATAGCTACTTATCTCGTGCGTAAGCCTATGTTTACAAGTAAGAATAAAACCGCATGAACATGAGCCTAATCAATAACGACACCGATAATAACACCGATAATAACACCAATGACAACAATCAAATAGTACAGGGTATCTTAATTTCTAAATTTTGAACTCCTGAAATATAAATATCAAATTAACATCCAGCAGGATTGTTTACTTCCACATCGTCCGTTACCCGGCAACACGTTGATTCACTATTTGGCGACCCTGTTCAGAGACGGGAAATTGCCATGTTACGATATTTTCATAATATTTATAATGATCAAAACCATTAAGAGCATGGAAATTTTAAGAAGATTGTCTCACTAGATAAAGGTCTGAGACAAAATCTATTTACATGTATACACGAACATATTAAATTTTACAGGACAAACCATTTCATGTTAAATCAACAATCAACACTAACACAACACCTTTCCATGGTATAAAAACTTAGATATGTTGATGAAAGCACCTGTTCAATTATTAAAATTTGCAGGTCACTATTGCATGATATCAAATTAACAAACCTAGCTAGGTGGATCTCTAGATGATGGTTCTGCAAAGTCGGCTCCATAATCTAGTGAAAAGCCTGACAGGATCGAGTCTGCTATTGAGGCCCCGTCACTGCTTAAGTGGTCTTGATTTAAGTCTTCTCTTTCTTACTCTAGTTTAATTGGTGTGGATACGGGATCAAGGTATAACTCTTCGCAGTAATATTTACCTCTACTAGCATATCCTCAGAGTTCCATCGGGAATTTCTATTATCATTAGGCTGATTAAGAGTATTTTGAGGATCCGATGGTAGTAATAAACATGATGGGCAACTGATTCTAGCCCCAGTTTCATCCATATTCCAAACTCTTTTTGCTTTTTTGATTTTCCGAATCTTGTACCATTAGCGGTAGTCAAAAAACCACTACTTGGTAGCATAAGGACAATCTGACTCTAGTTATGCTTGAGCCATTGGTCTAGTTCTAATCTTACGCAAACCTAAAATATCTTTTCGTGATTTCGTGATCGCACACTTCCTACTTCATATCGCCCAATTGCACTTCTCTCATGCTTATGTAGAGGACTAGAGCGCCTTATTTCCCGACATATTTCTTACTGTGCACAAAAATTTATCATTCTCGCTCAAAATCAATGTGGTGCCGTGTCATGGAATAATAATTCCTAATGACGTCATACCTAGCTACATTGGACGGAAATAGGACTAGAGCTAGCAGCGTTCTATTTTTGCATAGGTTATTTGCGCATATTCTATTTCCATACATTCTATTTTCGTTTGACATATTTTTATATGATATCGTTGAGGAACAACAAAACATAGTAGGAGGGAATTTGGAATGTATATAATGAGGTGTAGTTTGTCTTCTTTCTAACTTCACGCAACGTCTTCTGAATATAAAATATACTTACTTTATCTCTTCCTCGGGAAGACCCTTTCCATCTACACCTATTGTTGAATATATTGTTATATCTAACCATCTCTTTTACTCCCCTCTCTTAGAGGCCATTTCATTTCACCTCTTATTTATTCCCTTTATCTACCTATAAACTCGTACCCTGTGAAATCTCCTTAATACCTACTCTGTGAGATGCCGTCAGTTGCTGATTCGCAGTAGACTTAACTGCCGCTCTTATATGCGACGTAAACAATGCCTTAAGATCTGGAAAAATTGCTGGAATTGTACAGTTGATGTGAAAAGAGATTTCGATGGAGTTCTCTGCAATCAATTTCTCTTCCGTCTACGGACACGAGGCTGGCCAGAAATGATAATTAGATGGGTAAAGTCTTTCTTTCAAGACTGAACCGCCAAATAAAATTTGACCAAACAACTTCGGGCCCATTACCAATCTTATGTAGACTGCCTCAGAGCTCTCCTGTATCGCCTATCTTATTTTTGCTATATATTGAACCCTTTCTCCGTCTTTCTCAGGAATGGTTTGGATATGCCGATGATGGCTGCCTTCTTGCCATAGGGAGAACACTTGAAGAATGTGGACAGAAACTAGGGGAGAAACTCAATCAGACTCTTCAATGGGGCTGGGAAAATGGAACTATCTTAGATAGTGCAAAGACAGAACTTCAATTCTTCCATAATAAAAGAAAATATAGTGAGCCATCACTGCAGATGAGGAACGACATTGTGAAGTCTAATGATTACACACACTGGTTGGAAACTTACTTATATAGGAAACTGAACCTTAAACAGCATATAATTAGAGCTTGTCAGCGCTCCCGGGTAGTCATCGATCATATTAAAAGACTATGTAACATAGTTCGGGGTACCAATCCAATGCTAGTGCGGAAAGCAATACATGGTTCCGCTCTTGTCACGCTTTTCTACGGATCAGAGACATGGTATGGGCCAGAGATATCAGAATGGGTTTTGAACTAGATTCAGTGCGCCATCAATCGTGCTGCATGTGCAGTCCTCCCTATGTACAAGATCACACCTATAGCTGCACTCCTTCGTGAAACAGATTGGGGCCCAGCGATCGCTTGGCTGGACCGTTCCAGACATCGTTTAGTAGCCCGCATAGCTGCGGCAGATCCAAAACATCACTGCGATGACGTTGGAATTCACCCCACTTTCAGTGGATTAGGGAACGTCAAGACCCTGAATTATGTCATGGTATACAAAGACCTCCCTGGAAAAAGATAAATAGATCAGCTGTAAAGCTAGAGATAGGTGCAGTCAGCCGTGATAATGGAACTCTTGACTTTTTTCATTGGATTATGGCTCAGGAATGCAAACTACTTGACCTGACAGTATACTCAGATGGATCTGTAAATAAAGATGGCCTTGTGGGTGCCGCTTATTGTCTATTTCGTGGACCACGAGCGGAAGTTGCACACGGGGTTGTTCCCCTCGAGCGTACTGTACAAATCTATGACGCAGAAATACATAGAGCCTTGGAAGGATTGAGAGCCTCTCTTAACCATACGACAACCATACGATGACTAAGTATGCCACAGATGTGACTGTCTGTCTAGAAAACGAGGAAACTGCCCTCCGCTTACATACTGGCATAGCCACATCAACTAGTTCAGGACAGATCACAGAATTTCAGTCGCTTTAGAGACAATGGGAAAATAGAACATACTCTAGGGCTGCTGCTACTGGCAAGGTGAACATACGATGGGTGCCAAGTCACTCAAATATCAAAGGGAACGAACGTGCAGATTCTCTTGCCAAAACCGCCTGGAATATTCTCATTAACCGCACACAAGCATCCACCACGACTGCACGCCTTCTCATAGCTGAGCGCTATGAGATAGGAATTATAACTTACTGGCAAAATAAAGCCCTAGAAATATATAAAAGATTAGATATAGGAATAACTAGTAAACCGCCACTGGAGCTTGGATTCATGTCCCGAAAAAATTCAGGGCTTCTCCTAGCCGCTAGATCAGGACATGGTTACTTCACCTCTTATCATCATCGATTCAAGTACATGGAACTTGACACAGTCTGCTCCTACTGACAAGACCGGTCCCCTGAACATCCGTTCTACTGGAGAAAACTTCAGCGAAAGAAGCCCCCCAGACCGCCATCATCTACAGGACTAAATGATAATATTAAATGGATTCTTGGCACAGTAAAAAGTGCAAGAGCCTTTGAAAAATGGTGCTTGGAAGCTAAGCCATATGACTAAGCACAAATTAGATAATCAGCTACAATTCATAACAATTATTCACAGAAGTTTACAGAAGAGGAAGGGACCAAAATAATAAGAAAAAAAATTATATATTTAAAGGTTTTACGACCTGAGTTAAGATGCGGTTACATTCCATGGAACTGGTCCATTTATACTAAACTGCAAGCTGTACTTTCAAAGTTTAATTTGAAATCAAGCAGTTCATCTCCATACAGACCTTCTTTAGCCAATTCTTATCCTTAGGGTACCCAGACATTCTCGAGCCTAACCAAATATCTTTCACATCCACTGTTGGAATCGGAGCGCCTATCACCCTAGGAACTCATTAACTCTACAATATTTAGCAGTTGCACTAGAATAAGGTAAATTTTGAATGGCTCATGAGATAACCCTTCTCTCCGCCGAGGTGTACACCTTTAGAGTAACGTTTAAAACCTAAGCAAATGGTATAGCACAATATAGACTTTGGCTTTCCATAATTTTTTTTTTTTTTTAAAAAAAATTTAATTACGACACCACGATTGTTATTAACTTCGTATTATTGAGGGTTACATCAAACAAGAAAGCCACAAAAGGCTGCTAGTAAATCTTTCGCTTGATTTCGGGAATGGCAAAGAAAGGGATTTCACGAAATATGACTCCCATACTTTCAAGTTCTTTTATACAGCCATACACTCAATAGGGGTTTATGATATTTAGTCTGATCCACACTTTTTATGGAGATGAGTAGAGATGCGTAAAAGTAATCTAGGGTGTTAGACAAAAGGTTCTTGGTCTTGTTTATACTTTTGTTAGTACCACCACTCCTATACTCCTTGGGTTTAGCAGCCACATTAGCGAAGTTAAGAGGAAAGATCCTAGAACCTTCAAATAATTGAATGTAAATGTTCTAATAATTGTAAGACTCAAGCTTGAACAGACAGGGACTTTGTAAGTATACAAATAGTTGCAAGTAAATACATCAACGATTTTGGAGAAAGGTGCTAGAATTAGCAATCTTTCATCAGAAGAATTTTAAGAAGAATGCTTTTGAGAGATTTTTAGTAACAGAGTAAAGAAGAGTAAAATTTTTTGTAGTTACTTTTTTATAATAATCAAAGGCAGAGCTCTGGCTTGTAGTTCGTGTTATTGAATTTTGACGTGCTGAATTAATATGCTTACGTCATCTTGTTGATATCCTTACTGATTACAAAGCCTAGTAATACTTTAAGTCAACAAGATCTCATCATGACGCCAAATGCGATGGAAGTCCCTGTTGGATAGTTTACCGAGATTTAAGTTGCATTATAGATCCGGAAAGGACGCGGCTCAGACAGACGCTCCTTCAAGACTCGAACAAAATGAACTACAAACCTATGACAATCTTCATCTGCTCCATAGAAATTTGAAACGTATCAATGATAACTAGATTGCATCAAAAATGCCCTGTGGAGAACTCCGAAACGACGTAATAGATGCTGGAACCTCTCCATTTGACGACCAAATTCTTATAAGTCTTTGCTATAAAGGACATCACGTTTACGCTGATGGAGAATTTCGAGTTGTCAAAAAAGCTTTGCAGGAAAAGAATAGATGATTTCCACCCACTGTGACTGCTAAGATCTCCATAGCTGAGTGTAAACTTGACGATAATAATAATGCTCGTTAGAGAGATCAATTATTAACTCCTACATACGAGCCCTTACAAATCATATTGATACAAAGAACTCAAGATTCACCAGTAGTTGTACGAAATTGCGATACATGTAGAAGAATACATGTCTAGAGTGACAGAAGAAGAGAATTTCTCAAACCACTTCCTACTCCCGGACGTTTTCATCAACAGTTTTCCATTGATCTAATGATAGATCTCCCAACCGCCATTATCAATCAACTTCGATACTTAATTTAATTACTGATCGACTTAGTAAAGAAATTATTCTATAATCAATGATATCAATGTCAGCAGAATCCTATGAAAAAAGATTCTTAAACTGCTTTTATCGATTTAACAGTTTTCTTAAAGCAATAACATCAGACCGTGGAGGTAATTGGGTCGGGGGTAGCTAGAGACGACTTTGTGAGAGGTTAGGTATACAAGAGCGCCTTTCAGCGGTATTTCATCCTCAAACTGATGAGGCAACAGAACGCACCAGTCAAGAAGTCCTGGCATATTCATAAGTGTTTGTCACATTTGCTTAATATAACTGGCAAGATTTATTATCAGCGGCTCAAATAGCACTGAATGACAGGGTCTTATCTCTTAGATATATTCCTTTCTTTCTTACACATAGTTACAATGTACCACCTTGCAAGTTCAGTGAAAGTAATAGCGAGTTTTCGATTTTTGAGGAAGAAAATGATATCGGAATTAAAAACGACGTCTCAAGATTGACTGGATCACTACTACACCCACCGTTGATTTCTTATCCAATCTATGAATTGTTTCGAGTTGCAATTCGAGCCTGCTTGAAAGAGCAAGGCTATGGTTTAATTGTTAAACAAACTATAAGCTTCAACACAAAAATAGTGCGTATATTTTTAGAGGGTGGACGTTCAGATAGAATAGGATTTTTAACAAGATGGATTACTCCTTGGTTGTCACTACTGGTTTGAATGGTCATCGTATTTTCTGGTAATATGCTGTAGACATCCCATATCTCGCTGTACTTGTGCGATCCACTTCCCTTACTTTGCAGTGATAACCATTTCTATGTACTCAACCTCTGCTGTTGAGGTTGCCACACTCTTTTGCTTGCGGCTCAACCAAAAAATTGCTTCTCCCCACAAAGTATACCCACTGAGCCTGTAATGCTCTTTCGATCATTTCAATCACTAGCCCAGTCAGCGTCTGAATAGCCGACTAGGGGTTGGTTCTCCATCAGGTCCAAATTTTAGTCTGTAATTAATTGTTGATCTTAAGTAACGAAGAAGTTCCTTTAATGCAGTCATATGGTGTTCAGCAGGCTTCTTCATAAATTGGCTTATGTGTCCTAGGGCAATGGCGATATTTAGTCGAGTGTACATCATTACGAACATGATACTTCCAATTAAAGTTTAAAAATCATTCGATTTAACACGCATATTGCTCTCTTTAGCTGGCCGGAGGGAATTATAGCCATCTATTGAGATTTTTTGAGCCTTGTGCGTGGGGTTTGAGGAAACCAAATTTACATGAAATTTTATCGAGATATGGTTGTTGATCAATAAAGAGAGTTCGATCTTTTCCTGTTTCAAGTAATTCGCATACCAGGAATCTTAGGAATTTCTCACCAGTTTCTTGGTATTGAATCTTTGTGACATGTTGGAAATTCCCATTTCTTTAGTCAAAGATTGTCTATTTTGGAAGTTGATCAACAAGATCATCATTACTCTTTTCTTTCTAAGTCTA